>CM053502.1:57116129-57170834 GCA_028627145.1 Eidolon dupreanum
ACCTACAGCCATTTACTTAATAACCATATATAGGGGACAGAGTGACATCAAATATTTTAAAGATCATTGGATCCAGGGTCCATGATGGCATTTATAACTAAGGATCCAAAGCATCATTCGCAATCATTTGTTAGAGTGGAAGTATATGGAGTTTAGGTAATAAAAAACAAAAAGTCCATGTCACAGAAGATCCACCAGCTCCACAGACCCATCAGTGGGTCCTCTAATTAGAAGAGAAATCTTTGGCAGTTGTGCAATCTTATCATTGGTTTCTTGTCCAGGCAAGATAGTAACCCAAAAACAGTATTACATCCTGAGAAAACTGGCAGAGGTTGATCCCACCTTTAAAAGACTTAAAGGGTGGTGGTCCTCACCATATCTCCATTTAATTTTTCAGTTTGGTCCCTGCAAAATCAGACAGATTTTGAAGGATTAACAATAGACCACCACAAATTTAACTAAGTAGCTGTCCCAAGTGTAGCTACTATGCCAGGTACGTATCTTTGCTAGAGCACATTAGCACAGCCTTAGGTACACGATATGCAGCCACTGATCTGGCTCATGCATTTCTTTCAAACTCTATCAGAAATAGTTCTCACAACGGTGTACATTAATGGTCTTGCCCCCAGCCATGCCAACTCTCTCACCCTGTATTACAGTATGATCTAAAGGGATCTAGATCTGGGCATGCTGCAGAACACAACATCACATTTGTTCTACCGCATCAGTGATAAGTAAATCGGGCTAGAGTATCAAGAGCAGCAAGTATATTGGAAGATTTAGTAATAAACATAACACTCTGGTGGGTAAAAATAAACCTACAAAGATTAAGAAATCTGCAACATCAGCAAAATGCTGGAGGTCCAGTGGTCTGAGAGTATGCCAGGAAATACTTTCAAAATCAAGAAGAAATTATTGAATCTCCTACCTCCCACCAAAAAGAAGAAAGCAAAATGTTTGAAGGCCTGCAAAAAGTATATTCCATGTTTGGACTATTGTTATGACCCATATACCAAGAAACATGAAAGGCTGCCACTTTGAGTGCATCCCAGAGCTACAAATCTGCAGCAGGTCCAGGTCATGGTATAGGTGGCCTTGCCACTTGTGTTTATAGATACCTATATGTGTTTATAGGTATCTGTGGGATTGGGGGAAGACATTGTATAGAGTTTATAGCAAGCTCTAATGTGAGAATTACAATGAAGCATCCTAGGATTCTGGAGCAAAGCCACATCACTAGCAATGGAAAATTACACTAGCAATGGAAAAATTCAAAGAACACACAGCTCTTGGCATGCTACCGATCCTTGGTAGAAATGGAGTACCTGACCATAGGCCAGCATGGATATACTGTCAGGACCTCCCATCACAAGCTCGATGCTATGCAGCCTCAAGACCGGCAGTGGGAGCTGTGGTTTACCCTACTAACTTTCCTCTTGAAAGTTTTCACCCAGGAAAGAGGCCCATCGAAACCCTGAAGAAGCTGTCTCTAGAACTTTTACAAGCCGAATGGGCCTGAGTGGCACAGGAAGTGGACTTTGGTAGACGTTATAGTGCACTGCTCAGACCACCTCCTTCCCTCCAAGTTGGAAGCGCTCTTTCCCCAGCTGCCCAGAATGTAAGTGATAGACAGATTACAGCTGAGTGGCCCTCCAGACACTGTCCTCAGCTAGGAGGAGCCATCTCTTCCAATGCCATGCTCCTTTATAGGTATCTGTGGGATTGGGGGAAGACATTGTATAGAGTTTATAGCAAGCTCTAATGTGAGAATTACAATGAAGAATCTTAGGATTCTGGAGCAAAGCCACATCACTAGCAATGGAAAATTACACTAGCAATGGAAAAATTCAAAGAACATCCAGCAACAACTGGTCAATGCCAGGGTATAAAGGCTCAGTCCCCTTTACTTAGGGCCATTTTAACTCCAGAGCTCATAATGGGTCAGCTGAGGTCTCTGTTGTGACAACATCAGAGCTAATATTTTCCCTCTGCCCCATCCTGCAGGCTTCACTCCCTTACAGGTTTTGACCCAAGAATGCTCTCATGTAAACTTTCTTCATGCTGATCTTCTCAAAATTTTCTTCCCAGGTAACCTGACCTGTAACAGTTGTACTTAGAGTGGGCAATCTTTCCTTCGTATACTCCCTTTAACAAGAAAAGTTATTTATAACATGAGTTTGAGGAGAGTTTTAAAAAACAAAATTGACTGCCCCCATGGTCAATGCACAATTCAAAAATTTAATCTTTCCAATTGTCTTTGAAAAACTGCAGTTAAAAATTAAAGTCATAAAAAAACCACATGAATTCTTTATATCTTCACAGTTTTTTATTTAAACAGCTGTTTCATTACTTTGTAAACACATTTTTTCATTCTATGAAACTAACATTATCGTTATATTTTTGTACCTTTCTTCTTTCATAATAAGATAAAATCACTGCCTTCTATTTCATTTAGCCTTTAAATCTTTCTACTGTGAAATAATTACAAATTCCTAAAACTCCAGTTGCCAGAGTTACCAATCTACTAGAGCTGTATGGTGAAAGCAGGCATTAAACAAATAATGACATAAATGATCATCTGAATAACAATTGTCATAGGTGATGTGAAGGAAAAGCCAAGGTGTTGTATAAACACAAAACAGAAGGTACTAGCATAGTCTGGGGTGCCTGTGCTTCCTTGAGGTTATGGTATGTAAGCTGAGATCTGAAGAATGAATGAGATTAGAAAAATGGAAGAGGGGAAAAAAAAAAAAAGATGTACAGCACAGACAAGAGAATAAGATACCAAAGAATTTCAAAATGAATAGAGAAGACAGGTATTTTCCTTGGTGCTTCTTTCTTAGCTCTTCACGGTATGTTTCAAAATACTGAACACTTGGGTTTAAGGGGCCTCATAAAACTAATGGAAAGTATTCTATGGTCCACTTGCAAAATGGTATGAGTCACTGTTTCCTTTTGAAACACAGGAAATGTCCCCATCTCATCAGGTTTGAGAATATCACTGCCACAGATCACAGTAACCATGTTACATTTTTGCAACCACCAATTTTAGTTGCTTAATAGAAGAGTCCATTGTTTATATTCTGTTAATTTGAATGGCAAAGAACAAAAAATTTACAGATGCGAAGATGTTCCATCACATTTGCTTCTCTGCATAAGAAGAGACTTTCAATCCACCCTCTATACATACTGTATTTCTTAAGGACAAAAGTCACACAAAAACCAGGTCTTGCCCATCTCTGTATTCTCAGCACTTAGCACCGTACCTGATACATAGTATATTCTATATTTAATGAACCAATTAAATCAAAGCTTTAATAATATTCATTTGTATTAAATCACACATTCGAATAATAACAGTGATTGAATATAGCAGGACAATATTTTATCAACTCCATAAAGAACCTTTTAAAACATGTTTTAAACAGCTTAGTTTAATTTACAATTTTATAAAAAGCTTTCACGTAATCATTTGTAGATAAGTATTGCTTCTGTAGACAAGTAGTAATAGATACAGGAAATAGCCAATGCTATCTCTTGAAATTAATCTCTCAAAATGAAGCCAAGCTAGAAAAGTCCATCTCATTGATTCCTTAGCAAAGATTTCAGTGAAGAACTCCTGACTATCATTCAGAAATTCATATAATCTCAACATCAAGTTATGGTAGTGGAAGCCTAGCACACCTGGATAATATTTCACCTCCTCACTAGCCTGTCCATCACTCTACCATCAGATGACAGGTGCATGTCTTCTCAAAGTGCCACCACACCTTTATAACAGTTCTTTCTCATTTTTGTTAAAGTATGGAAACAACTGCTACATGACTTTAATCATTGTCCTGTCATCACATTGTTGGCAAGTTATTTGGGGGCTCAAGTGGCATTTTGTGCTACTATATCTATTTCAGCAAAGTGTGATTCTCCTTTTCAGTGACTGCACAATATAAAAAAGCTATCACAGAAGAGATCATTATGACATTACGATTTTTTTAAAAGTTTTTATTTTAAGAAAAAAGAGAAAAATCACTACAAAAATGAATACAAACTTTTTTGGGAACCAAACCAAAAAAGTAATTATGATCACAAGAGCACTGCATATTGAAGATTACTTCAGGCAGCACAGTTTCACCAAGTAAAAATCCTATGTCAAATATTAACCGTAAATGTGCATGTCCTTCAAATTAATTATTAGCAAGAGATCTAGTAAACAAGCAGTGTCAAGTTATTGTTCTTATGCTGTTAACAATAGCCTGTAAAGCATCTTAAAAGTTAAACGATGTTTTAAACCAGAATTCCATGAATTAAAATCACGAGCAAAAAAAAAAAATAGAAGAATATAAGTTACCACAGATGGTCAGTGCCCTATTTAAAACAACTAATATTCTTCTCTCACAGTCTTACATACATATATTTAGTATTATGGATAATATGTTGTATGTATATGGGAATAATATATACATACTGATTTAATAAATTCACAACTTGAAAACACACTGGAAATTGATTTAGGGTGTTCTGTTTTAAAACTTTAATATAATATACTTTTAAGACTGGGAAACTGACTGTCACACAGGAATACTTATTGAAATACACATTTTTAACACCAGGGCAGAGTAGACAGCTTCGATTAGGAAACCCAGAGGATATTTCATTTGATTGCTCCAAAAACTGAAAAGGCAAAAAAGAAAAAGGATAAAACAATTTCAGATACTTTCAATGCATTTATCAAATCAAAATGTACTGCTTTTGACTGTTGGTATAATAAGTCAGAAAGCATTTACTAAACCAAAAGGCAAAAAACCTCTGTCCCACAGTGACTAATTCAACTTAATTAAATTATTTTTTAAAAAACTACACATGTGAAATATAAGAAAAAAAAAGAAGATCATAGAAAGGCAAGCAACAGCTAGTATATTTCACGAAAAGACAATAGCCACAATTTTGAACCGATTAATGTGAGAATTTATGCCTGACCTTGAATTTGACAAAACTCAATATAAAGGCCTAGCTTATAAAAGGACTTCAATTATAAGAGGTTATCTAAAGAGTGCTTAAACTGGTTTTCAAGATGAAATACTAACTGAAGTTTGTATTTATTTTGTAAACAACCATGTTAACCTTGCTATTTGCACTGCCAATGACATCTTCCCAAGACTATAGAATCCCTATGCTATAAATCTTTAAAGATAAGCAGCTCATACCTTGTTTGTCAAAGTGTGGTAGAAAGTTATACCAGGAAAATAATATAGAAATGAATCAAATGCAATACTGTATATTACAAAATCAAAATATAACACATGCCATATACTTTATAATAATCCTTTATCCGCTAAAAATACAAAACAACATCACAGAAACCAATACCTACCTATACCTCTGAGAATGGTCTTAAGAGCTAATAAAAGATACAGTAGTACTAATAATCCCTTGCACGTGTTTACTGCTTTACAGTTTAAAAACTCTTTTGCCAGTGTTCTATCAGTTGATCTTTACAATAGCCTTGTGAGACAGGTAAGGCATCTGAGACTTGAATAGGTGACTTGATTTGCCCAAGGTCATATGGTTAATAAAAGGCAAACTTAAAATTCTAACTCAGTCTAGTTTTCTCTAGGACAATTGAACTATTTCTCTGAAGTTATAGTGTTGTTCAGGAAAAGGAGATATGCAAAAAGAGAATATTGCAATGTCAATACTCATAAGATTTTATTTGATCTGTTATAAAGAAACAGACCACAATTCTTTCAGTATTTAATATTTCTTCAAATTACATTCCACAGATTTAGGGTTTAACTCTAGCAGTGTTACATAGTAGGAGCCTTCTTATCAAAAATAATTAGGGCCAATGTTAGGTTGTTAATTGAAAAAATCAGTAAAAATATAAAATCATTAAAAGATAAATACTTCAAATATTTTATTTTGTTAAAACATTATGTAATAGTAAAACCATTATATATAACATACACAAAACATTGTAAAAATATTTATTAACCAATTTTTTTAATGTAGAGCCAAAGACTGTTGTTTGAACATGGGCTCGGGTATTGTCATACCTGAAATAAACATTTATAACAACTCCATCTATAATTTATCATATACAACTTTCAGTTTCAGTTTATTCAATTTGAAGCAAGAACTTAATTAGTTGAAGAGAAACTGGATTTTCCCAGCCTCAAAGTATCTCCCCAAGAAAGATACAATCGATCCTTAAACAACATGGGTTTGCATGAATTCGGCAAGTCTACCTATACTCGGATTTTTAAAATAAATACAGTAAATATATTTTTTCTTATGATTTTCTTAACATTTTCTCTAGCTTACTTTATTGTAAGAGTACAGTATATAATACATATAACATACAAAATATATGTTAATCAGCTGTTTATATTCAGTAAGGCTTCCAGTAAACAGCAGGCTATTCATAGTTAAGTTTTACAGAGCCAAAAGTTATATACAGATTTTGACTGCATGGGGAAGGGGAGATCAGTACTCCTAACCCCTGATTATTCAAGGGTCAACTGTATTAAGTAAAAAGGGAAAAATAGAAACTGTACAGTAGAGAAACTCAGCAGATACCACCTTAACCAAGTGATAACATCACCAGCAGTAAGACATATCAGCATCACAAACCCTTTGATATGATGCACTGGGAATGACAAAATATTATTTCTGTGGAATTTTTGCCCAAAATACATAATCTCATTCGAATCATGAAAAAACATCAGAGATACCCAAATAGAGGGGCATCCTACAAAATAACTGACCAGTTCTCAGAGGTGTCATGGTCATGAGAGACAAGAAAAGACTGTGAAACAGTCACAAGTTGGAGAAGATTAAGGAGAAATAACAGCTAAATGCAATGCGTGGTCCTGGGCTGTGTGCAGGAACAGAAAAGTGAAATTAGTGGAAAAACTGGTAAAATTCAAATAAGGTATATAGTTTAGTTAATAATATTGTGCCAATGTTAATTTCCTGGTTTTGTTGATTGTATTGTGGTTAAATAAGATTAATACATTAAAGTAGTCTTGGTTAAAGGTATATAAGAACTTTATATACTATTTAAATAAATTTTTTAGTCCAGCATTAATTTAAAATTCAGTTAAACCAACAAACACATGAAAACACATGCAAAACAATCTGATTACAAATCAGTAAGAAAGCAGGCAAAATCTCAATAGGAAAAATGAGCAAAGAATAGGAATAAATAAGTCGTTAAAGATAAGGTAACAAATGACTAGTAATAAACACAGAGAAAGAAGATTCTAACTTAGTACTTAATCAAAGAAATGCAAATTACAAGGAGGCATTTTTGTCGCATTGGTTTTATGTATAAAACTCAGTGTTTTATGTATCCTATTCTGTGTGTGAAGATACAGAGATAAAGGCATTCATAATCACTACAGGTGAAAGTTTAGATTGGTAGAAACTTCTTTGAAATTTTTTAAATTTAAATGTGCATATCCTTAGGACCAGCATTTCCATTTTCTCAGAATTGATTTTGAAAAGCTAAATGTCAAGAATACAAAAGATGTTCATTGCAATGCTATTTATAGTCATGAAAATTTCAAACTACCTAAATGTTCATAGTAGGGAAATATTAAATTAATATGATGTACCCATATAATGGAATATTATGCAGCAATTTAAAAATATAATCTAGATTTACATTCAGTGACATAAATAGATATACATTAATTATTATTATGTGAAATATAGTCATAAAAGAACATTGATGACAATTACCAAGAATAGTACAAAGTATAGTGTAAAACATTTACAGTATTATAACAGAAAATGTGAGAAAATACATATGTATGTATTTTCCTGATTTATTTTTACATCCTTTTTTCATATTTGTATCTTCTGTGTTTTCTATAATTAGCCAGTATTACTTTGTGATAAATTTTTTTTAATTCATAGCCCACCCAAATTTTATTTACTTTTCAGGGACCTCTGTTTGTGTGAGGAGGGTCACTATCTCCTTTCAGGAAAGGGATGGAAAAACCATCTCTAGGATATGCCTGCACTTTCAGGAATTGTCAGTAGGTGGTACACTGTTTTTTTCTTTCATTCAAAATTATATTACCTTCTCCCAAATCACTATTAATTTTAAAGTCATTGTTCCATTGCCTTACAGTAGGCACTCAAGAAATCATTGTTGGGCAAATAAGACAATTAAAAATAGAAATGACAAATACATCAAAAATTGAACAGTTTCTTCACAACATTTTGTCATCTTTTTAAACAAAGGTAAATTGGATTCATGGGGGCCTTTAATAGAATACTCTGCATTGTGAATCTACAAAGCATCTTTGAAGAAATAACATTTTAAAGAATACGATTTGGGAAATACTATCTTCAACACTTGTCTCTCTTGTTTAATATAATCACCCTAGTGTCAACACAGCTGAAGTTTCAATCTTCTTCACCCCTTATTGTGGACTTCATGTTGGTTGCACTCATATTCCCCACGGCTATCAAGTACCATATTGGCACTTGCTGTTATGTCGCCAGCCAGATGCTGAAGTCTATCAAATACAAACTCTCTATACTTAAAGTACTTCTCTCTGAGTGTCACTACTCTCATCACAGGTGTTGATTAAGTAGATCTCTTTTCTCTTCACACCTGATTCCAGTCTGAATTAAACTCAATTCAAAGGCAAGAATGTGCCGATTCCCCAGCCTCCAGTTCATGTGAGAACAGAATCTTATTTCCCTGGAGTGCCCAGAAAATAGAGCTAGTAACTTGCTTTACCACCCAAGGCAAACTTTGAAAATGTCCTCGTTATCTAAAGAAAAGAAAATGTCCTCATTATCTAAAGAAAAGAAAAGTCTTTATTAAACATAGTAGTGATAGTCTTATCACTACTAAGAAATGGTTTACAGAAGCAAATATTATTGTTTAGATATTTGTTTATCTTTTACTAGACTCTGAGCTCGTTGGGAATGGGAAATCTTCATCTTAGTTCCCTCAATAACAAGCAGGGTATCTGGAAAATCATAGCCCTTATTAAATAGTTGAGGAATGAATAAAGTAATAAACAAGTAAATAGAGTGATATGTTTGTTAGTAAATAGTAGAAGCAATAGCTTAGTTCTAATAATACTCAAATTAAAAACCTATATTAATATATGCTAACATTAAAATGGCTTTCTTATTCATTCATTTGAGAAATATTTAAGTACAAACTGTACTTCAGATACTGTGCCAAGGATACAAAGTTTAATAAAGAATAATTCTGTCTTCAAGAAGTACACAGTGCAGTGGATAAAAATAAGTTATATTTATTTAATGCTTCTTCAAATACTTTCATGTTGGATATTCACAATAATTCAATGAGACTGATACCTTCTATTTCTACATTTGAAATCTTTTAACAGTCATAAGTAGATACAAAGGAACCCTTATAAAATGTGTAAAGTATAGGATATAATGATATAACAATTGTCTATGTAGACACTACCTAATTTAAGAACAAGAATACTTAGGTCTTCTGTGTCCACTATCATTTTCTCTAAGAGAAAATGCTGTTCCGAATTTTTTATCTTTCCTTTATTTTTATTTATACTTAACCATGTTTGTGTTATTAAGCAATATATTATGTAGTTTTGCATGGTTTAGTACTTTGTTCAAGTGGAAACATACTGAAAACTTACTATTTCTACTCAACATTATGGTTTTGCCTTATACATATAAGTGTTAATCCATGTGGGTTTGATTTTTTATATGCAGTGTGACATAGGTTTCCAATTTCATCTTTTCACATTCAGAAAACTAATTGCCCTAGTACCATTTACTGAAAAGTTCTTTTCCTAACCAATGTGCAGTATCATCTTAGTCATAAAATTTCCATTTTTGTATTGGTCTGTTTCTGGCCTGTCTTTTCTATTTCGTTGGTGAATTTGTATGGCTCTGCATCTAATTGCAGACCATCTGAAGAAGCACAGCTTTGTGACAATTTCTGATAAGGACGTACTTTTACCTTGTATTTTTGTAGGACTGTCTTGTTTATTCTTAATCATTTGCTCTTGCATAGAAATTCTAAAATCAGTCTGTCGTATCTCCTTTTTCCATGTAATTGAGTTGACCTTAAAGTGCTTCACAATGAATTGTAGTAAAGCCGAATTATGAACCCATGCCAGGGCTCCATCTACATAATGCCCAGCATTTCAGATGATAACTGACCTTAAATATCCCTATCAAAAGATAAACTCATACAGAAATTTCAGAATATATCATGTAACTAAATTCTCAGGAGATCCATCAGATTTAATGTTCTTTAAAATAAGAGGTTCCATGGTCGCATTCTGAGGCTTCTTAATAGACAGTTATGGCAAGGCTGCTAGATGTTTATTCAACATCCGTTCATTCTCCCATGTTTCTCACTGACAGAACATTTATTTTGTTAGGAGATAAAGGCAAAATGCCCAGCTAATAAAAACTAAATTTCCCAGTCCTCTTTGTAGATAGATGTATAGTGGACATTGGTATCCATGTATCACAATTCTGGTCAAGGAGATATAAGTAGGTACTTGGAAGCAAGAAAAAGAAAAATACCCTAAAAGAGAAGGGGACAGACTTAGCTGGCATGTCCTTTCTGCCCTTGTGCCCTTTCTTCTTTCTCTTCCATGCATCCTGAAATGCTAGCAGCCACTTTCATTTGACCACAGGGAATGGCTAAAAAAAACTACAAAGATCTTAGAGATCTGATTACCTTGAGGCTCTTTACCATCCCTGTCTTCCTCCAGCCTTTCAGTTCATGAAAGAAAAATAAAGCCCTATCTGACTCAAGTCACTATTATTTGAGTTTTCTGTTAAAAACAGCCAAATCTAATCCCTACTTGGTGAAAAAGTAATCAAATTGTACATTTGTTCTAAAACTGCATATGCTTACGTTGATCTCTCCCATAGTATACAGCACAGAACGTTAGGGCTTCAACCAGTCTTTAAGTCAACACTCTCTTCCAGAGCACAAAGAGGCTCCACCTACAGGTCCTCCTACTCATGTTCCTGCTCAAATGGGTTAGCCACCTGTTAAAGTCAGAATATACGTCCCACTTAAACATCCACTATTTCTCTTTTTCAATTTCCCTCACGTTAGGCTTTGACGTACATGACTCTACTTTAGTAAGCGCAGATCAACACTTCAAGTACTTTTCAAAAGAGTCATAGTCTCTTAGAGGTAGGTGGAATGGTAGAGGCATTTAGCCCAACTTCCCTTGTAATGCATGGAAGCACAGATGTCTGTCATTCTGACCATCTGGCAAGGCATCATGGTAAAGGTTGTAAAGGCTGTAAGGAATTCAGAGATTAAGATACAGACCCTGTTTTGAAAGAGTTTACAATGTAATAAAGAAAGCAGACTCACTGGATGATTCAATATTCTGAGGCTGGGTCTCAAATACTTGGGATAAGAGATTGAGTGCCAAGGTCCATGGGAAACTGTTCATTCCTGCCAGCTTCCATGGACCCAGAAAAAAATCGTGGCAACATTTGCTTATCTCAGATTTCAGAGAGTACCTATTTCTTTAACTTTAAATATAGGATCCCTGTTCTCTTTTATCTCTATTTGCCTTAGTTTGCATAATCAGTACTCCCTCATTAAACCTGTTAAGTTCTCAATTCCTTTTGAAAAAGAGCATAAAACGAATTTATGTGGTATAGTAGAAAGACCATTTGCTTTTGAATCACAAATATTGGTTCCAAGGCTCATTAGCTATGTGGTCTTTAGCAGGACATTTAACCTCTCTGAACACCATATCCCCCCTCCCCCATAGCCTGAGGTTAAAGCCACTTACCAAGAAGAGTTCTTATGAGAAAAATGTGAATTCAACAACAATGCATTGCAGGTCCAACATGAACAAGCACTATATTCTAGAATAATGAGCAAAAAAAAAAAAAAAAAAAAAAAAAGACGCACTTCCTTCCCACATATAATTATAACATAGTGAATGGAAAAAGACATATATAATAGTATCACTGGTGAAAGTGTTCAGAAAAAAAGTAAAGTAGGGTATGTAATTATTATTATAATAAAAGATTAGGAATTAGAGGGTAGGAGGTTTCTTTTTTCAATTAGCTCCACAGAAAGGAGTATCATTTGAGTAACATCCTAAATGTACTGAGGAAGTGACCATGCAGATATCTGGAGGAAAATTAATTCAAACAAAGATATAAAAAAGGCAAAGACCAGGAGGCTAGAGCGTGTTTGGATGGTCAAGAATTCAGCAGGTACCTAGAACTTAATAGTTCCTTTGCAACAGTAATATTTCCAGCTATCTACTCTGCAGTAAAGGTGCACCTTAATCTCCTTTATGCTGGACTCTGTGGACCATGCCACAAGCTCTTTCTCTTTCTTCTAAATTCCTATAACACAAGAACTCTCTCTCTCTCTCTCTCTCTCTCTCTCTCTCTCTCTCTCTCTCTCTTCTCTTCTTTTACTTTTAGCCTAAGCCTGGATTCTTCCAACAAATGCTTAAAATGTCCTCTTTTTTTAAGCTAACATACACTGAGAGCTAAATATGTATCAAGTACTATACTGAAGAGTTTATGTATTCTAATTTATTCAGTCCTCACAAAAATCCTAGGATTTTTAAATGTTTAATTTTTATTTGTTTAATATTTAACACCCTGGGGTTTTGTTGTATTCCAAATGTAGAAACAGCTTTAAGAAGTTCATATGGTCAAGTTCCCATGGCTAATTACAGAGTTAGAACTTTAACTCAAGCCATTTCATATTTCTGTCCATTAGATTAACTACTATTCTATTCTGTTTCTTTTTCAATTGAAGAAGGATCCTGCAAGCTTATTGATGAATAGGTTCAAAATAGCCTCCTTCAGGGAAAATCAATTTTCCTAAAGGAATGATTCCCAACCCAGCCCTCCAGAACTTCTAAGGGATTTACACCCATTCATTTATTCAACATTTTTTGAGCTCCAATTACATGCAAGGATAATTCTGGGGAAAGGGCAGGCTGATTGATAGAAAAAATCCCTGTCTTAACGAGTCAAAAGGGATATCAGAACCCTGAAAATAAAATTTATTTGCTCTGCATTAAGAGCACAGGATGTCATACAAATAGAATAACAAGATAATAATAAATAAACCATAACAACCAGGGTATCTCAATTGCAGAGAGGCTGGAAATCACCTCTCTAAAGAAGAGACAGAGTCTAAAGTACTCCATCTTTATTATAATTAGGTCTCACTTACTATTCCCCGGAGAGTTCCCTCTACACTAGATTTTCAAGTATCCCATCACAAGAATTAAAAGGCATTAAGTCAAAATGTGTTCCTTATTGTTTAAGGGTTTTCATCTATGTGCATTTTTACTACTCGGGGTTTGAGAGGCTACAAAGTAAATTTCAAAAAACCCATAAAAACTTAAAATACCATTAACTTACAATGAACCTACTCTTTCATTTCCTGCCTCCCTCACTCTTATTGGAGTTTCACCTTTCCTATTTCCTCTCTGCACACTGAGCTCTGTGTGTCTATGTGGGTGAATAACTAGTAAGCACCAAGACTATATTGATACTATTCTTTTGCTCCACAAAAGATTAAGACCTGTCCCTCAACTACAGACTGTAGCCTGGCAAATCCAAGAAGCACCCAGAATATCACACTCTGTTAGGCTGAAATGATTCTGTGAACTTTAAATAATCCCTAATGACTTTAGGGGAGAAAAATATCAGCTAACACAATCAGCACTGTGGAATAGAATTTTCTGCAATAATAAAAAAATGTTTTATGTCTGTACTATTCAATAGAGTAGCTGCTAACAATAGTGATAAAGTATTTGAATGTGGCTAGTGTGACTGAGTAACTGAATTTTTAATTTCATTTCATTGTAACTAATTTAAATTTTAAAACTCACATTTGGTTCGTGGCTACCATACAGTCTGCATGAACAAATTAGAGAAAGAGTTCCCATTATTTTTAAATATTCTTAATGGCATTGACCACTAAAATTTTCTGACTTTTTTTCCTAAAACAATTTCATAATCTCATTTTAGGACTCCTACTGCTAATTAGAAAAGTGTTAGTAATTTGATTTATTGTAAAATTACATTTTCTTCTTGAGTGGCAATTGCAGATTTAGCTTAGTTTGTTAATGCCACAGAGCTAAATGCCCCAATTTAAAGTGTTTACATTTATTAGTGCAAGATTTGGGGCCATATAGGTCTTAGATTTCAAGATGAGACTCCACCTAAAGGAAGAATAAAGCATTTCAGTTTATTAAGGAATGAATGGATAAACAACGTGTGGTATATACAATCAGTAAAATATTATTTATCCTTAAAAAATAAAGGAAATTCTGACACATGTGTGAACGAACTTTAAGACTTTACACTAAATGAAATAAGGCAGTTGCAAAAAGACAAATACTATGATTGCACTTATATGAATTACCCAGAGTAGTCAAATTTATAAAAACAGAGAGTAGAATGATGGTTAACAGGGGCTGGAGAAAAGGGGTAGAAGGGAATTATTGTTTAATGGGGTCAGAGTTTTAGTTGGGGAAGATGAAAAGTCCTGGAGATGGATTGGGATGATGGTTGCACAACATGTGAATGCACATAATTCTATTGAAATATGCACTTTTCAATGGTTAAAATGATAAATTTTAGGTTTTATGTATTTTATATATTTTATATATGTTTTATATATTTTATATTTTTTTAATAATTCTAAAAAAATAAAAAGTGTTTCAGATGATGAACTCTTACAGAGCAAAGTACACATTGCAATGTAGTTAACCCTCAGTCTGACCAAAGATCATGAAGAAAAAAGAAGAGCTCAGATTCAGAAAATTTTAGACAATTCAAGATTCTTAATAATTCAGACATTCCACTTCACTTGAGAATGTGTGACAGGGTGGTTTTTATCTTTTTTCTTGAAAAAATCTTCATCAATAAAATTGCCCTACACGAATATTGAATTGCCTGAGTACGCATCACTGACAGTAACTGAATAGCAGAGATTCTGGTCTAACTTAAGAAGTTCCAGTGAAAGGATGGACAAGCTATTTAATCCAGAAACTGATCATGTGGAGGAGGAGAGAGCTGTCATCAAAGCCTCTGTTAGATTGTACAAGGGAAGGTCATGTCAGCAGTGCTCCCAGTAGCAACTCTAGGACCCAGAACATGCTTTTATGTAGTAGACATTCAATAAATAAGTGAAAATAATGAATTACTGAAACAAATGAATAAATAAATAAATATCAAAAAGTTCCAATTTGAGCCTAAACAGAATCTCCACATGTTTGGACTGGTCAGGAAAACTTATGAGATGTTATACCTGAATTGTATTTACATGTAGGATTGCAAAATAATTCTACTAAGAGAAGTGTCAAGCATATAATTTAGATTCAATAACAATCATTTCAATCATCAAAGAATAGACGGGTGATTTGGAGTACATCAAGGCTTGTGTTACTCAGAATTGTCTTCCATCCCAACACTCACAGTCTTGCAGTGAATTCTAAGGAAAAAACCCTTTCCACATTCATCTACTAGCAGAATTTCCTTTAAGGAAATCCTCCCAACCCAATTCTCTGCCAAGACAGTTGGATGGGAATGATCCCACTCCTCGCCTCTATGGAGAATCCTAATCGACTTAAGTGAAATCTCACAACCCCTTGGTGGCGGTGGTGACTGACTCCAAAAAGAAAAGCTTTCACTATTCCACTGGATTTTGGAGATGAAGGTATGGAGCTCAGAAATGCTGCTGCCAGAATCATAGATACAGAGAACAAAACTGATGGTTGCCAGGTGGGAGGGAAGTTGGGGGTCTGGGTGAAAAAAAGTGAAGGGATTAAGAAGTATAAATTGATAGTTACAAAATAGTCATGGAGATATAAAGTACAGCACAAGAAATATAGTCAATAATATTGTGATAACTGTGAATGATGCCAAGTGGGTACTAGACTTAGCAGGGGGACCACTTTGTAAATTATATAAATGTCTAACCACTATGCTGTACACCTGAAACTAATATAAAATAATATTTAATATCAATTATAATTAAAAATAAAAATTAATTTAAAAATAAAAAAAATGCTATCACCATCTTGTTTTGTTAAAGAAGGAATCCATAGATAAAGTTGGCATGCAAAGGAAGAAAGTATTGAGAGATGATGAAAAATCCAGCACTTGATACCCCAGATCCAACTGTATCTATGACAAGCCCTACCTCTGACCCTTTCAAATATATGAGACAATAATGTTTTGCTGACACAAATATGAGTTATGTAATCTCTCACTTGAAACTGAGAAATTCCTAAGAGATACAGAAAGTTTTATGGTAGAAAAAAAATTCTCATAAGAGAAGTTTCACTCTTAGGACCATTTCATTTCACTCAAGGGTTTGAATATCATCTGCAAAATTTCATGTAGCAGGAAAACAACTGCAACGGAAGTTTTGCCATTGCCTGTGGTATATATATACTAGGGGAAGTGGATGTAAAGAGATTTGAATCATTAATGTTTCTTATACATCCTTAATGTATAATATATATCTCTTAGACTTCAGAAGTACCACAACTACCTTCACTCACAATATACTTAACTTAGGTAATTCAATAATCAGACTGGAGAGGAATTCTATTTTCCCTCACGTTGTTATTCTTATGATTAGTTGTTAGTCAAGGCTAGAGATGTTTAGCAATCATTCTGATTATGTTTGATTGCTCAGTTTCCCTAGGAATCATAACCTGTCGGCCCTAGGTAAATAGAAATTTGTACTGGGGTTTCTTAACTTTCCATTTTATTTGTCTTTTTCTTCATCCTTGGTTACAGGTTCTTATGTTTCTTAACCATTGCCTAGGAACTTATTTTGGGCTCAACTAGCTGTCAACTTCAAAAGGACTTTAGGAGACAATACATGCATTCCATTTTGTGTCTACACTAATAACAGAATGTCAGAAAGGAGCTTTGGCTGGTGATGTTGGCAATGTTTTCAGACCAGAAGCCTTGATCACCTAAATCAGACAACAAATATGCTTGTGTCTGTGATAAGTTTTAGTTGCCTTGTCTTGTATTGTTAAAGGTGATATTCAGCCTCTATGGCTGTTCTTGACCTTCATAGACTATAGCAGTCATGTTGCTCCAGATTCTAATACGTGGAGACCATTGTTGTCTCAGGTCTAGACTATGCTTGATTTAATAGCTGTGATTTAATATCTGGGCAACCTATAGAAAGGTACAGAACCTCTCTGAGACCCAGCTTCCTCTTGTTTAAAATGAGAAAAAATGAAAATAGTGTTGAGTTATTAATTATCTGATAATTGCAGTGTTTCAATTTAAAGTGCCATGTCTTAAAAACCAAAAGCTTTGAAGTCTTAGTTATCCACTGTCCAAAGATGTGTTTGTTAAAAAAGACAGAGAGCTGCCAGGGATGGTATAATTCAATCTAAGATTTGAAGCCAAAGAACAGCTACAAATGGATAAAACCCACACCTTTCACACTTCAGATACTCTAAGGAAGTAGCTACTACATTATGCATAAACAATTCCAGTGAAGATTTCTTACCTGGAAGAGCAGCTACCTTGAAGTTTGTTCAACTACACTACTCTTGCCTCACAGCTTTTGCACACAATATTCTCTACAGGTAACATTCTGTCACCTCCTTTTGCCTAACTATTAGATGAGATCCAAAATATTTCCCATGTTTACCCATGACAGTTGAAGCATCAGCTCTCACCCTAGACATCACTTTTTGTGGAAAACCTTCCCTTCCCACCACCTTACCTAATTCAATTATCTCACAGTTCTCTTCTCAATTACAGCCTTTATCAGCCTAAATTTAAACTGTCCCTTTACTATTTACAGAAGTGTAAATTCCAGAGAACAGAGATTGTATCTGTTATATGCAAATATTAAATGCTCGATAAATATATGTTGAAGAAGGAAGGGACAGTCAATAGATGAATAGTTGAATGGTTGCCCCTTGTAAATTTAAAAATGACAGGCCCTCTCACCTACGATTGCAAAGCATTTTTAGTCTTCAAAGTATTTTCACATCTATTACTTTATATTACCTTCTGAGTGAGAAAGAAAGAGGAAATATCTCTTCTTTAAAACATGAGTGTAAAGACTGTTTAAGAGATAAGAAAGGGCAGAGTTTAAAACGACTTGAGAAAATATAGCTGAATAGAAATCTGAGTTTCTGAATTCTTACTCTGTATTTGTTTTATTAATTCACACTCCTCTCAAGGCTTTGAAGCTCAAGGTTCCTAGCACTAAGGAAGGACACTGAGAAACCCAAATAGTGAAGCTCCATACACAATAAGAAGTTATTCTACTGCCATCTTAAAATCTTCAATTTGCATTAGTAAAAATGAAGACATACTTAATGATGTTATGAAGGAAATCAATTAGGTTAATTGAAAATGGCCAATGTATAAATGTATATGATTGCTTAGACTGCTCACAATGGCCATGTGTTTTACATATTGTTGTTTTCTAAGGGACTATAGATTCCAGTTTTGGTTAACCAGTTTGTACTGATTCTCAGACTTAGAATCAAACTGAGTGCTATATAATTCTTAGGTCCCTTTCATGACTTTCATAAACCTTCTTTGGAGGTCTTGAAAATGACTTTCAAAAACTGAAATTAGTTCTCTTCCTTATCCCCTAGAAACCAATGCAGTGGATTTCATCATGCAATGTTAATTAAAAATATTGAAATAAATCATGATGCAATTAGGAATTTCTTTGTCCAAATCATGCTCCAAGAACTACATCTAACACTAGTTCAGTTTATAAAAACCAGTCTATTCTTCCTGATGCTATAGACTAATTTTGGCAAGGAGACATAAAAATCTCATAACTTTGTGTATATTTAATAGTCATTTTTTTCTTTTTAGGTAAATGGTGGTAAAGTAACATAGGCAAATTATCAACGTATACAAAAATATAGTAGTCAAGAACAAGGAGTTTTATGAGAACTACAGGAAAGCCACTATGGCTGAAAAAAAAAATGTATGAAAACTAACAAACTTTTACTCTCTTAGCAGCTGGTAGAATAATTCCTCTAGTGGCATCATGCTGAATTTTTAAAGAAAGATTTTAATAAGTTACTTGGGATGAGAGGTGAAATCTTAAGGGATATATTCAAGCTAAAAGTGATGGCACTAAGCAAATATGGAATCTAGAAATAGAAGGACACTTGGTTTTGTTGAGCCCTTGGATGGGGTTACTCAGTATAACAAAGGAATGAGTGCAAAGGGCTGGGGAGGGGAAGAGCAGGGTGCTGGGGAGAAGGGGCGCAAGTAGGTCCAGGAAGGCTGTACAGCTTGGGGTAAGAGTAGGGACCAAAAAAAGAATTCTAAAAGGGCCACAGCTGAGAAGAAACTTTGGGGATAAATATGTCAAATGGTGAATTGAGGATTTTACTCTACCACATGTCATAGAATATCCCCTTCATCTCCCTCTGTGAATTCCATTGTTTCTCACTAAGACTTTTGTAAAAGTGGATTTGGGAAAGAGAATATGAAGACACAAAGAGGAAAGTGAGTAGGGATGGGTCTGGAAAAATAAGCAGGACTATTTTATGAGTGGCCATGTGAGCCATCTTAAAGCGTATGCACCTTATCTTAAGGCAAATAGGGAGCAGTTTAAAATTTTTAACAATAGTATCCCCTGGTTTATAGTTAAAAAGATTACTCTAGCAGTAGTTCAAAGAGTGGAATGGAGGAAGCAATAAAGAGGCAAAATAAAAGTTATAAAGCTTTGCGGAACTCCAGGCAACAAATGATAATGGCCTGTACTGGTTGTAGTAGCTGTAAAGATGGAGAGAACTGGACAATCTAGTTAGAATCAATGGATCTTGATGACTGACTGAATGTGAAGGAAAGGGCTACAAACCTTCTTGGTTTGCCCAAGACTGAAGGGGTTCCCAAGACTTAAGACCTTCAGTTTTAAAACTGGGACAGCTCCAAGTAAACCATTACAGTTTTCATGAGATTGCAGGAGTTCCATGGATGTGGGAACTTCCATATGAAATCAACACAGTCCTGGAAAAACTAGAATAAATCGGCCACCCTAGCTGGGGTTGACTTTTTGGGTGAAGAAGGAGATGGCACCTAAGTTCTGGCTTCAGAATGGTGGTACCAGCCCCTGAAACAAGGAAGGCAGGAATAGAACAGTTTCAGGTGGGAAGAGAATGCTGAGTTTCATTTCTGGACATGTTGAGTTTCAAGAACGTTTAGGACATCAAAGAGGAAATATCTAGTAAACGGATCCTTTTGAAAACCTGGTACTTAAGGGAGAAAGTTAGATTAAAATACAATTTTAGAAGTTATTGGTATATAGATGGTACTTCAAGCTATCTGAATGAGACTTCCCAGAGATAGTTTTATACAGAAGGAAGAATAAAAAAGGGAAGGGAAGTGAAGAGA
This sequence comes from Eidolon dupreanum, assembly GCA_028627145.1. Taxonomy (NCBI): domain Eukaryota; kingdom Metazoa; phylum Chordata; class Mammalia; order Chiroptera; family Pteropodidae; genus Eidolon; species Eidolon dupreanum. The sequence continues at coordinate 57,136,530 of CM053502.1, forward strand.
AGGGCAGGGAAGGGAAGGGAAAGAAGGGGATGAGTAAAAAAGGAAGGGACTAAGGACAAAACACTGGGAAACATCAATATTTACAAGATATATAAAGGTGACTAAGATGAAGCAGCTATAATAGCAAGATAAAAACCAAGAGTGCATTGTCTAGAATTCAAGGCAAGAGAATGTTGGAAGAAGGAGGTGAGGTCAGAGTCAAGTGCTGCAGGCAGATTAAATAAGAGAAAGGCTGAAACTCATCCTTTGGGATTCAACAACAACAAGGTCATTATCGATCTTGGTGAAAGCAATTTTAGAGAAATGGTAGAGAGAATCAGAATGAGGAATGAATGGCAGATAAGAAAATATAGATTAAGAGCAAAAAAATCTCTTTCAAAACCTTTCAAAGAAAGAGAGATGTAAGTGGAATAGATGGAGTAAGATGTGGGGTTGAGGAAATGTTTTTATAATGGACATCTTAGCTCAGGTCTTCTAGGAAACAGAACCTGAATTAAAGATTAAAACACTATTCTTTACTTGTGAGCAGCAAGCCCAGGAAAGTGAGGGTAAGGAAAAGGGGAAATAAGGCAAGGAGAGATGCAAAGCAATGCCCCCAAGTGCAATGAATCATTGACTGCCACTTCATAATGATCTGCAGGCCTTTCTAAAGAGCTGTAGAAGAAATCACACCTCAGAGTCGTCTTCAGAGGAGAAACGGTTAGGAATTTATTTTATTTTTTCTATTTTTGAATCTCATTGGTCAAGGTTTATTTCATAGGAAACTAGGAAAAGTAACCGGAAGACTCTAAGGTGCTCAAAGTTTGTGTTCATACTAGTGGAAAAGACTTAACATATTTAAGTGTCATCAAAATGAAACCAACAGAGGAGAGGTTGAAGGTACAGGAAAGAAGAGATCTAGTTGACAGAGAGATTTGGGTACTAAGAAAAAGATAGGTGGAGATACAGGGAATTTCATAGGAAAAATGGAAGGAGATTGTAAATTCTCACATAAACTCTCTTAAATTCCCTGTCCTGGAATATATTTATTTTATGCTCAACCCTGATACTATTTGAGCTGGGCACCAAGAGAAAATCTACACTATAGTCCACTAACCTTGACCTAGCCTTTCTCTGCCTTTAGAAATTATATGTAATGCAAAGCCCTGTGCATTAACAGAAACAGAGATACAAGGTGAAATAAGCTATTATAATAACATTTTATCAGAAGAGTAACAACCCAGATAATGCCATCAAGGAATAAGGAATAAATGGCACAGTACAATGCCCTGGGAAGGTACCCTTGGAAAAAAATTGGAGAAGCCAGAAGTGTGCCACAATATAGGCTCTTAGAGTTTCTGTACCTGGGTGCTAATCTCACTTTGTCATCTGTTGGCTGTATCTGCCAAAATGACTTAAGCCTTTTAAGTCTTAGTTTCTTCATCTTTAAAATGGAAGTGATAATTTTTCCTAATACTTAGGATTTGTGTAGTAAATGACATGTGATAGGAAAACACTTAACATAGCACCTGGAACATGCAAAGTATTATTAATTATGAAACCTAAGCTATGCTATATATTGGGGATACCATGATGATAAAGTCCTAGATCCCTAAACTGAATAATCTCACCAAGTAGGTAAAAAGATTCATACACAGAAACAGATCATCAGTGTGGAAGCTTCTGCCCCACTCTTGCCACTCCTGCCCTGGCTCTAACCACATAAAAATTCTGGACACAACAACAAACTTTAAATGCATAGCTAAGTTGTAAACAAAAAAGAAAAATTATCTAGGTGTTAGAAATGAAGTCAGAATTCAAAGTCAGAGCACTGAGCAGAGGTCAAAAGTTTACAAGGTAACTGGAAAAGGATAGAGTCCTTGGGACTGGGTCTTTAATACCTGCCTGAGTGGCAGTGGAGTCCAAGTCTCAGATACCTGACCTCAGGTCCCTAGACCTGAGCTATGTACATGAGCCTAGGAGTCAGGAAATCTGCCCACTATGCTACGTGGGACTAAAATAGGATTTGTTTTAGCTAGGGAAGCAGTTCACTGTCTGGGGCTTCTAAAAATTTCTAAAAAACATTAAACCTAAAACACACACACACACACACACACACACACACACACACATACACATTAAATGTCTAAAATGCTTCTAAAAAATATTAAACCCCCAGTCTGAGTTACACAGAGGCAAGTGGTCAGAATTCGAACTGCCTATATGGTGAGGTACCCTCAAATAAAAAATTGAAATTAAAAACCTGGTTCAGAACACAAGGAACTCTTAAGTTTTGGCAAAAGCAAAATTTAACCTGTTCGTAGGACTCTTTCTAGGATCCCCATAAAAGACAACGCACAAGAAGAAGAAAAAAAAGAAGAAGAATTTTTATCCTCAAGAACTAGAGAAAAAGAAAAATTTGGAAGAAACTTCAAAATAAATATATGTAAAGTATTCAAAATGATTTTTTAAAAAATATAATAAGTCAAGAAAAGGACTGCGACATAAAGAACGATGAACTTTTTGAATAATGAAATAAAATTCTTGAAATAAAAAAATTACTAAAATCAATTATATTATAGACAGGTTAAATTGTAAAATAGACACAGTTGAAGAGAGAACTGACAAATTAAAAGATATAACCTAAAAAATCACTCAAAATGCAGCTTAGAGGGGAAAAAAGAGATGGAATACACGAATGCAGATTTAAGAGAAATCATGGATAGAACAAGAAATACCAACAGAGAGTTAATAGAAATTTTAAAACTAGAATCAGAAAGATGTAATATTTGAAGACATAATGACAGTAAATGTTCTAGAATTGAATTAAGATCCATGTAGCAAGCACATCTAATATGCCATTTTCATGTTACCTATCACAGTCTTACCTGTCTCTTGGCTGAAGTACGCTGCAGCAACTGACTTCATGCAGACACAATCTTATTATACCTCATCTCACCTTTACTCTGGGGCTTCTGTATTAATATCAAGGCACAGATGTTACAGTGCCCATACATGCACACCCCATAAGTAAAAGGGAGTTAACACTTCATAAGGTTAATCTTCGAGATCATTTTTTCCTCCACCATCCTCATGCTTCCAGTGCCAGGTGCCAAGGGACATTTTCATAGTAATAGACTTCTGACTCTACATCTTCAGTCACATTGCCATATGACCTGGTACAATAGGCAAGAGAATAACACTGGAAGCTATTCACACACTGGGGTAGTTTACACAAAACTAACTGTAAACTACATAAGTAAATCTAACTAAATCAAACTACATAAGTAAATCCAATTCCTCAGTTCAATTTCCTCTAAGCCAGATCCCAAAAACACTTTCAATATCTTCCAAATGAAGGGTAAATATGAAGGAAGGATATTAGTGAGTATTCTCCAGAGAAACAGGGCCAACAGAATGTATATCTATATAGAAAGTGATTTTTTTTTTTTTTTTAAGAAATTGGCTCACATCATTATGGAGCAATCTCAAGATCTGTAGTCAGCGAACTGGAGATCTAGGTGACCTGATGGAATAGTTCTAGTCCAAAAATCAGCAGGCTCAAGACTCAAGAAAAGCCGACATGTCCAAACAATCCAAAGACAGAAAAGGACCAATGTCCCAGATCAAGCACTCATACAAGAGTAGTTCCCTCTTACTCGTGGGAGAGTGAGCCTTCTGTTCTATTCAAGCTTTCAGCTGATTGGATGAGGGCCACCTACATTACAGAAGGCACACTGCTTTACTCAGTCTACCAATTTAAATGTTAATCTCACCTAAAAATCCTCTCAACAACACACCCAGAATAACATTTGACCAAATATCTGGGCACTCCATGGCCCCATCAACCTTATACATAGAAATCAACCATCATAGAAAATCAAAGTGGAATGACCTAATAGTCTAATTGCAGTTAAAAGTATCCTCTTTTTTCAAATTCCACAAAAGCTATGACCGTATGAGCACTTTGAAAGGGCCATGAAGTAAGAGGCCCTATGACTAAGCTTCATTAGTTTCACAGCACTGTTGAGTGACCCAGATAGTGAATTTACATAAACACATAATTTGAATACACAGTGTCAAAAGAAATCACCACTAACACCATCAGACAGCATTTTCTCTTCTAAAGTTTAGGTTTTGTCTAGTATTCTCAATACATTGGATAGTCTATACCAAGAGTCATTGCTCCCACCACAGAGCCTAGGCCTCTATATCCACCTGGACCATGTGAATAGACATTTAACTATTCCAACTGTTCTTCATTTTGTATAACCCATAACAATAGTTGCTACAAACCCACTATTCCACCTGAAACAAATAGCACATGGAGCTTTTGGCAATATACTATTCTTGAGCTTCATCAGAAAAAAAAAGATACCCTCATTATCACTTGAGGTTGTAATTGGTTGAAGAATTTTAAGCTACTCGACAGGATGCATTACAATCTTTCCAGTGTTCTATTTACCCTGATTTCATTTTTAAAGGGAAAATCATTTCTACTTTATTTTTCAATAAACACATTTATGCTAGTTCTACAAGATCAATTATCAGGGTACTAGGTGCTCTGATGCCCAGGATACAGAGTCCTATGTGAATCAGCACCATGTACACCCATGAGCTAGGAAAGTCTTACTTTCTGAAGGTTTCCAGGAGCCTAACTTTACAAGTCACTTCAAGGAGAAGATAAGAGAAGGACATGTTTGTTCTTGTGTACTTTAGTGAGGACTAGAAGGGAGATTTCTTTTCCTTTTCAATTCAACCAGATGGACATGTTGGTGACCTAGTAATCCCAAAAGCTCTATAAGAAAAGCCAAAAACTCTGAATTGCATCCCAGCCATCATATTTCCAGTGGAAAGTATGACCTGAGAAAATAGGTTAGGAAGAAAATCTCCTGAGGCATTTCTATGCCCAGACACAAAACAATCCCTCTTTAAATTCTCTGAGTAGTAAGAAGACCTCTCTCTTTTCCAAAAATGTCCTCATTCCAGAAGAAGGTACTAGCTAGGATACTGAAATATTTCCACCCAATATTTTCCTTTATGCTCCAGAATCTCAGGAAAATTGAGGGGAAAGATTAAAGATGAGGGAGACATGAAGACATGGGTAGAAATTTAGTGTATTAAAGACAGTATATTAAACCCATATAGAGGCACCAAAAAAATAATAATAACTTTTATTTTCTGGTGAAAGACTCAAAACTAAATTCCAGGTTGTTTTTTGTTTTGTTTTCTTTTTTCTTTCTTTTTTTTTTTTTTTCATTTTCCCAAATTCTCTTAAGTGGCTTATCAGATTCCCCAATGCTCTCTATCCTCACTCTAAAACATAAGCCTTATGTCCAAGTATACTGAACACTCCTGGTTAGTAGAGAATTCTCTATCGTATTTACTCCTTCTCCTCCCATTGGCTAAATTTTATGCTTATCAAGACTCAGTTTGTGGTGTTTTCATTAATCTAATTGATTTTGTTGAGTTAAAATTTTAAAAACTAATGAAGCATGTGTGAGAGAGAGAAAGAGAGAATTTTTTTATGAAATTTAAGCCAAATGCTTTAGTAAAGTCTAGATAAAGATAGTTGCTAAAATATTGCTATCAAAGTAGTGTATGCAAGACAAGCATAAAAGATTGGGGAAAAATCTCAGGGGATGCTACACTAAGATTGCTTTGCAAGTATCCTTAAACTTTAGTTTGGCTTTTAAGAAACCAAAACTGGAAATCATAGATAATGCATTATGGTTATGGTTAAAGCCAAAAATAATAATAACTTAGAATATCAGCCAAAGAATACACATTTAAAAATAAAATAAGGTCTTAGCCCAATATCACAATATTGGTGTATATATGTACACATTTGTGTTTTAATACAAAATAAAATGTTAATGAGCATATCATTTTGAATGATTCTCTACTTTAACTGACTCTAAAGTGATTACTCTTCTCAGGAGCCTTCCACTATACACAACTTTTATGCTTATCTTTAAAATATTATGTTCATTTTTTTCCCCAATGCCTGCTCTAAACTAAACTATGTGGTCTTAGCAAAATTTATAAATTTACCTAATTTTCTAATTTTATTTTCTAGTCATATACCTTATACTGAGTCCAATGACTTACAGTTCTCTAAACATAAGCTCTAAAGTTAAGCTCCTGCTAGTCTCTTGAATTGAAAGAAAGGGGTCAGGGAGAGACAGGAAAACAAGAAGGGTGGGAGGGAGGGAAGAAGGTAAGAAAGAAGGAAAGAAGGAAGAAAAGAAGGGAGGAAGGAAGGAAGCTGGGTGAGGAGGCTCCAGTGACAAATTTGAGGCAGTGATGACTTCATCCCATCACAGATGCTCCGAGAGCATCTGTCCTCTCACGCAACAGCAGCTACCCCACTTTCTACATATATCAAAATCTTTGGTTCACAGTCATGTGCTAAAGTGCTATTAAACGTGGCAAGTATGGGAAATACATCAACACATGAAAGAGTAGAAATGATATCAATCATGTGGAAGAAATCAGAATTTTAAAGTACTATAAGTAAAATGTAGGCAGTTAGCCTTAAAAAGGGTAGATGTAAATGTTGAGTGATGTAGAGAGCTAATGTCATTTGACTGTTTTATTCTACAAATTTGCTTATGTTCACAATAAAATTTATAAACATATACAAAATATTCTACAAGGTGAGATTAGTTGTAAAGTTAATTAGAGAAAACTAAAGTACTCTGGGTCAGGTACCAGTTGTGTCCCAACCTGGGAGTTCTAGGACAAACAATAGATTATGAGATTTCAAAATAATTCCTAAAATAAAAATATTAAAGATTTGTAGTCTCATCACTTTTTTCTCACTCGTGACCCAAATAGAGAATTAATTACACGATTATTTTTCTTTCTCTTGCATTACTCTTCTGTCTGTAATTTCATTTTTTCATTGATTTTATAAAGTTTCTCTAAAAAGTGACAGAATTATAAAATCTCTAAGCTAGGAAAGACCCTGAGCGATTATCTTCCATTTTCCTCCTTTTAGACAGCATCACAATGCTATGCCAGGCAGATGGAGAACTATGTTATTTTTTAAATCTCCAGAGAAGAAGATTCTACAGTCTCCCAACATTAACAATTCTCACTGTCAAGAAATACTTCCATATATAATCGAACTCTCTCATGCTGCTGTTGAAATCAGTTTCCACTCTGCAGAACTGAGTCAATATTGAAAACAGCTGGTCTTCAGCCTCTATGTAGAAATTCTTCATTTGCTGTCACTGTAATGTAATGAGATTTGAATTTTCTGTATAGCTTTCATTTAGTCCTTAACTCATATCCTTCTCCAAACTGATTAACCCCAGTTCCACAACTTACCTAGAGCTTATTCATACTCTTATCTGAACTCCCACATCACTTTGTAAGTGTCTCTATTGGAACATTATCACAACTTAGTGTAATTATATGTTTGCATGAATATCTCCCCACACCTCATCCTGTCTTATTTGCCTGCCTATCTCTGTGACTGACACATAATAGGTCCTTAATAAATGACAGTTGAATGAATTAATGAAATGCCATCCAGATAAATCATTTTTTTCTAACCATTCACCATGATTGTGGCTGTCTTCTGTTAGTTAAGTTTCTTTTGATGACAAGTAATAGAAACCAATTTTAGTAGTTTAAGCAAAAACAGGAACTTTATTGTGAGAATACTGGAATATCTTACAGAATCTTAGGAATGATTAAACCAAGGCTCAGAAAGGGTAGGAACTAGGGCAATTGCACGTATTTCTTCTGCAGGAGGCATTCCTTCCAGAGTATTACAATGTGTCTCAGCTACCAACGACTTCCAGTAACACTGTTGCTCTTCTGGCAACATTTCCAGAGACAAAGTGATGGGTTCACCTTAGGTCAGATCACAGGCATGAACCAACAGGTCATGGTCCTGGGGACTCTTTCTTAACATTTAGATGGTTGTCGGGGTGGGGGCAAGGAGAGGACATATCCATCCGTGCATGTTGATAGCTCCTCAGAGGAGAACAGTGCATTGTGGAGTCACCACAAGAGAGGCCCACTACAAACCGACGTTGATCCCTCAGGCCCATTGTCACTGTTGAGTGTCTGTGTCACAAAGCTGAATAAACAAGGTAATTCAGTATCTTTTTTTCTTCTTTTTTTTTTCTTTTTTTTTACTGGACTATTTTTCTTTAGGCCTTTGGGTACCAAGATTTAAGAAGATAAAAACTTGTCTTACTGAGTTGAAGTGTAAATTTTCTTTGACCTATGGATTAGTGCTTGAGTTAATGACAAACGTTACCGCAAGATTTACAACACATAGAAAAATCTTTTTCTGAAGTTCGATACATTTTATATATCATTGAGTTAGTAGCAGACTCATACATGAGATACCAAATAGGAAGGAATAAATAGGTAATGGCCAAGGCCCCTAACACGTTTCTAATTGGCTCAGTATGCCTGCAGCATAACGTCTTGAACTTCCTGATGAGAACACCTACAGAAAAGACCCTGGAGAAGAAGTGAAGGAACAATGGGTCAGCTATGTAATAGCACTTTGCAATAATTTAGCAGTTTTCGATTAAGTCAGATTTGTTCATATTTCTTATCCCATTTTTTAATTGAGTAGGTGAAAAATAGTCAGATTTTTTCTAGCTCCTCCCACAAAAGGAGGAGTCATTTTTCCTAACCCTGGAATAGCGGCTGACCTTGAGACTTGGTTTGACTGAATGAGGAGGAAGTGATAGTGATATCATGTGCATTCCAAGCCAAGCCTCAAGAGATCTCATAAACATGCCAAATAAAAGGATAAGAAACCATGTAGAAACTTCTAAATTTGGGGGTGTCTGCTGCATAGAAATAGATAATCTATATATCACAAAAACACATAGCTAATTTCAGACTGTAATGAGACTAGGGGTCCAATAAGGCATTTTCATTAAATATATATATTAAACAGTATCTCTAGCCTTTTATTTAGTATGGCACAAATCTATACTCTTTCTTTAAAAATTTATGTGTATAATCCCCATCAAATTTATAAACAAGTTAAGCTCTGTTTCCTAACATTTTAGAATAATGTTTATACTTAGAATTTCTTAATCCAGGATGGTTCTCTCCCAGGTTATTTAAGAGATTCAGGCAGTCTACCTTCAGAATGTAAGACCATTTTTAAAATTCTTGCTACTCTGTCTGCATCATTTACTGAGAGAATTAAACTTATGTTTTATACATTTCCAGTTCTGCTCTCCTGATCGAGTTATCTGAAAGTTAACTGGGTGGCTGAAATCTATGGACCATCTCCCCAGATGTGGAGAGTTGGCTTTGTTCCACTTCATCTTCCTGACTTCCTGATATGAAGATCTGTCACAAGCCCCTGCTGTGAGATCTTCTTTATTCTGTTTTCCTTTTATCTTTACCCAGAGACTTTCAAGAATTCTTTGTTCCTATTTCCATAGTTACTTTGGTATTTGACTATCTTCCTATGTCTCATTCTGCCAGAGAGACAAGTTTGTGGATGCTTAGTTTGAATATGGAATGAGAGCTGGGATACTTAATAATTAGCACAAAAGCCAGCCTAGAAATTCCCGCAGTGGGCCATATCGTATACCCTTCTGTACTCATTATTTTTACTATGTTCTTGATAATATTATGCTTCTCAAAGGCTAAATGAGTCACAGTTTCTTGTCTTAAAAAATCATACTCATTGTACATAACTCTACCTTATATTCATTTTTAATCTAATACCTTCATTGTCCTTATAGCAGTTTCCAGTTTCTAATTTTCTTTTCTCCCATAATAAATATTTGGTTTTCTATACCTCACTTACCCTACTCCCCTTTTTCTAAATCTAGCCTCTCTTTTTACCTCAGAAAAAAACATAGTAATCACCCTGATAAACAGTAGGCAAAAAGTGAATTCTGTGTAACTAGAGTTAGGACATTATTTTAAGAGACTTTTGCAATTCCTACTATTTCTCCAGGCACCAGTATACCATAGAACCAAGTGCCTCTTCATATTTTTCATGTGCCCTTATAAAAAAGAAAAAATAATGTTTCTCAGGTGTGTGTGTGGGGGGGTGCTCCATGAAGATTGGGACAAAATTGACTAAAAATCTCAAAAGAAATTATTTTTGTATAGCATTTACATTAGGTGGGAGAGGCAAACATTTAATCCCACTCTTCACAAAGCACTTACTGAGCACCTTGGTAATACAATTTACATCTGCATACCTCAGTTTCCAATATGCTTCAGGTAAATTATATCATATGTGAGGTGGGTAGGCAGATAATAAATGAGTTATTGTACATGAAACACTTTAACTTTAATACACCATATAAATGTAATAAAAAGTTACCTCCATTTACACATAAGCAAATGAGGGTCTCAAAGAAGTTGAGAAACCTGCCTAATCTGATACACTTCTTCTGACCACTATGAACCTTTATATCATCACACTCTCCTCCTGTGAGTCTCCTCAGTCAGAAATCTCTGACTTACATAAGCTTACAAATCACTTATGGAAAAAATGTCATACACTTAAAAAAGCAAATAACATTTTATTATTATTATTATTATTATTATTATTATTATTATCACCATGATCAACATTATAATTTAGTGTTTATGTTGTACCAGGCATTGTTTTACATTCAATGATGTATTTAATCCTCTAGCAATCTTGTCAGATAGACATTACTTGTATCTTGAAATACAGAGTAGAACTAATTAAGGCAAAGAGAAGTTTAGTAACTTGACTGAAGTCACCAGGATTTGAAGTCAGTTGCCTGGCTCCAGAGTTCACATGTTGGATTACAATACTCTACTGCCTCTCTACAAAACAGTATGTAGAATGCATTCCATGTTCATGACATAGTGAATGTGGTAGAGTGTCAGAGAAATTCATATTGAGAAAAAAGAAGGAAAGAAAGACAAGCATTTCTCTCACCAAAAAACTAGTATAGAACAGAAATTTGGGGTGAGATTTAACTGGAGGAAGCTAAGGAAATATCATAAGTAAAAAAAGAAAAAGTCTATGCTTGGCCTTTTCAGTACCTGCCAGAGGAGCCATTCTGATGAAAGCAGAGGATTTGGGTAAAGACATAACAGAAATTAAGACTGGAGTGTTAGGTATAAACAAATTATGGTCGGTCTACAATGAAAAGCTAAGTTTGGACTTAGTGATAAACAATGAGAAAGCACAAAGCGTTTTTAGTAAGAGGCTAAAGTCCTCAAAAATTTGTTTTCCTGTGATAAACAGAATAGATTAGGGAGGTGAAGACACAAGAACTGAGAAAAGTTAAGCAACTCTTGCAATAGTCTTAGGCCGCAAGTGACAACAAGACTTTGAACTAGGGTGATGAGGAGGGAGAAGGAAAGGACACACATTATTGATAGGGGTTCACAGGTCTCAGTGACTGACAGGATGGGGAAACACGGGGTGGGGGTAGGGGTGGGGATTCCAAAGATGTCTCCATGCTTCCAAGCCTGTACAAATGAGAAAATAAGTCAATTTCTAGAAACGAGGATGTTCACATTAGGTTTGGTCATACTAGATTTGGGGTAACAGAATGACATACAAGTGAAACATCCAGGAGTCAATTAACAAACATTTATCAACTACCTACCTTGTGTTAAGGCAATGTGCTAGAGTCTGAAGATACAACTGTGACAAGAAGACAAGATTCCTATCCTCGATAAGCTTGGAGTCTAGCTTGAAAAGTTAATAGGCAGACTCGAAGGATGGTCAGGAACAGAGATGATAATTTAAAAGGCAACTAATTCAAGGTGACTAGAATCAGGATGCTGGTCTATATACTCTCCCACTCTCCCTGGATAAGGCTTTTTTTTTTTTTTAACTTCTAAGAGATTCAGTTATTTCTATTTAGTCTCTCACCCTACCAAATGAATTACTATGAACAGTTGTTTTCCTTCACAGAAAATTAAAAAAAATTAAATGATTACTTAAGAACTCCAAAGCAGCAGGGAGGTGTTCCAAGTCAAGAACATGGTTGACTTTGTTGCAGATAGGAATTATCAGGCTCCCAGTCATAGCCAGCATCAAAAAGAAGAGAAAAAATAAATAAATAAATAAATAAATAAATAAATAAATAAATAAATAAATAAATAAAAACAGCAATCTATTTGCTGGTAGATAACCTATGGTTGCTGATATTGGCCATGCAGCCCCCAGGCCAGTAACAGGTATTTGCAGATCATACCTATACATGTCACTAGGCTGGGGCTTAGTGACAGAGCAGAGAGACCAGGATAAGGGGTTTTTAATGTATAGGATAAGGGGTTGCAAACTGGTGCCCAAGGCTAGATGTGGCCCATAGACCTGTTTTGTTTGGCCTGTACAATGTTCTTTTAAACTTTGGGCTAAAATTTAAAATTCAGGTTTTGAATTTAGAGATTATATACAAAATTCAAGGTTTCCCAACAGATACTCTTGAAAAATTAGAATATCTGTCAACACTGAGTTAGCTTTTCTGACTGACAATATGGGGCTGGACTTAAGTCACATCTGACCTTTTGGACACAGCCTGAGGACGCACGACAAATGCTGTTCTCTGTATGGTGGCTCCTGGAGTATTTGAATTGCAAACTGTCAAATGTTTAGTTCTCTAAGGAAGTTCAGCAAAGGCACTTGCCTGCAGGAGATTGGAGACCAAAGAAATGTGGCCCCATCTTAAATCAACATACTAGGAGGAATAAAAAATGGAGTTGTTCAATAACCGATAGGAGATAGGAGATTCTTTCAGGAGAAGGGGCTTTGGCCATTAACAGTGACACCTTGAACAAGAAATTTATATTTCCTGAAATTCAGTTTCCTAATTTGTAAAATATAACTAATAGGATTTACCCTCCAAATTTTTGATGCCATTTAATGAGATAATGCTACATAAAACTCTTAGTACAGTACCTAGCATTTAATAGATACTAAGTAAACGGCAATCATTATAATTGTCGATATTCTATTTGAGGCATTCACAAAGTTTAGGTGCAATTGCAAGCTAGTTTTTCTGTATGTTTCATTCATGAATGTTTATTGGGCACCTACCATAATGTGGGTCTAGCTCTGTGCAAGGCATCAGAAATATATAAAAACTAAACATAGCTTATGCCCTTGAGAAATTCTCTGGTAAGAAGTAAAAAGGTTAGAGAAAAATGTTTTAACAGGAGAAAAGTGTTTCTGAAGTACACAACATCATCTAAGAAGAAAAGTTGGAAATAAAAGACTGGGAAGAGGCAAAGAAAATTCAAGACCAGAGTCAAGGAGATAGTATATGGAAAAATGTCACAAAAGGTGAAAAGGAAAGAATAAGTCTTGGATGATGTTGAATTTGGAATTTCTAGAAAGATACATTTCATGCTCCACAGAATAAGGAGTATCCACAAATAATAACTCTGTAACTAACCCTTATATATCACTTACTAGACATCAGGTGCTGTTCTAAGTGCTCTCTCTTCATATATATATATACACACATATATATGATATATGATATATATACATATATGTATATGTATATATGTGTATTATATATATATTAGTTCATTTAATTTGCAGAACAACTTTTGAGAGAGGTTTTGTAAATGAATAAACAAAGGCTTACTGAGGTCAATAATTTGTCAAGGTTATTTTCCTGTTCAATGGTGAAGATGAGACTTAAAACTAGGCATCTCTGGCTCCACAGCCCATGCTCTTAAGGGAATCCACAATCAGAACCTGGAAGAAGGGACATCTTTTCATGGCAGACACTTTCTAAGGGTGAAAGAAAATGTAGTCTAATGTAGTCAACCCAGGTGTGCTATTTTCCTGGAGTAAGTATGCAAGTGGCTTCATGGAATATGTCCTTCCATTATTTCTGATCAAACTTTGCTATCAGGAAGACTAAAATCAAACTATGGTTTTGATGTTTGGAGGAGAAAATTAACTGACTTTGGTCATGCCCAGGAGCAAAGATACCACCTTTGCTTTCTAGTTGAATGTTTAAATTTTGAGAGAGAAAACTGAATTTGGAAAGTGAATAACTGTCCATATAAATATGTGTTACACTTAAGATATTGCAATGAAGAGTCCTGCCCAGAGTGGGAACACTTCACTGAGTCAGGGAAGAAAGCAATTCCCAATGGCTTTCCAAATGGATACCTGACTACTTGGCACAATTCGTTTACACACCAAATGAGCACCAAGAAATCCACGAATACACAAAACAAAGTCAGTAATGATACCAAGAAAATTGTACTGACTACTTATTCTGTACCAGGTGTAATTCCAAGTACTTCCCACACAGTATCTACTTTAACCTCACAACTCTATAGGAGGGGCAATATTAGTTTCATTTTATAGATGAAGCGACTGAGACACAGAGACCACATGGCTAATAAGTGGTGGTGCCAGAATCTGAATCCAAGTAGCCTGACCTAGAGCCTAGGTTAACTACAACAATCTATTTCATTCAGGTACAACATGTGATCTCGATTTCTAAATATCTTTTGATTGATTTATATTTACAGTACTTTTCAGATCTTGCTAAGTTAGGTCAGGCCTAAATTTTTTTATATTTTCAGGATAATAGATTAAAAATATATGTATATATATACTAGTTCCTATTATATGTTGATACTAGTTCCTAGACTGATTAAGAAATGATTATTTGAAATTTGAGATGATTAACAAATGTCTTTAAGTCTATTTAGATTCATTAAATAGTGACAATTATTTTTATGTGGAATAATTTTCTGTTAATTTCAGTGGCACAATAATATAGTTATCCTATTAAATGCATAATAAGATAGTTATCCTATTAAATACTTTTCTTCTATTTATGAGAACAAAATTTCAATAAAACCTTAACATGAAAACTGAAATCTCTTCACTAAAATCTTATAACAATTCACCACTAGATGGAGCAACTAAATTTTAAATTTTTTTCACTCATCGCAAACCTTTAAGTTTATTTTGAAAATAGTTCTGATTTTAGGTCGCTTATTGTTTAATTGTTGTGTTTCCTTTTACTTTATCATATGTTTAGATGTTTATCAAAATCTCTAGCAGAGAAAACTTAATAAAAACATCACTATTAGTGCATTCAATACTCGTAAACTTAAGGCTTTGACAGAAAAGATTGACCATAAACAAATAAGTTTAAAATTGCAAGCAAAATAAATTTAAACAGATTTAATATGCTTAATAGCTAACTACAGTCTGCAATCTGTTACTGAACAATGTGATCCATCCAGTCAAACGAAGCAAAAATACCTCTGATCTGAGAGAACAAATGTCACACAATTTGTGTATATGTGGCTGCGTATTTGGATGGTTACGTGTCTGCATTAAACAATAAAGTCCTGTCTGGAGAAGCCAGGATGATGTTTGATAGTGTGGCAGAGGAAACACACATTTTAGGGCAAATGATATCTACACAAATGGGGGGAGTTTTTCTAGACCATCTGCGTTATTTTCTTCACACTGAAAACTAGAGCAATTATCTATTCATTTAATAAATATATATTGAGAGACTGTTATATGCTAGGCCTCATAATCTCAACTCACTTGGATCTCAGAGACAGAAATATTGCTTCAGAATTAGGCCAAGGCCAACTATGAACTGGAAATTTCAGCATTGCATGGATTTGTTCTGGAGAAACAAGAAGGAAGGATAGCTAAATGCATGAAACAACTGAAGCCTGTGAAAACCAGGATAATGGTAGAAGAGGATTAAACGGAATAGGGACAAAGACATTTCCTTTATCCACAACTCACTAAGGGTGTCTGTCACCAGTTCCTGGACATAGAATATTAGAAAGCACTATCAGAACCACGCAGAATATTAATGTTTGTTCTGAGCATCATTATGTTTAATATAGCTACTCATAAATTATATGCTTATATTTCAGGTTGAGGTATTTTCATCTCATTTTTTGTTATTGTTGTCATTATAAAGACTTGAATTAAAGAATACTCTTATATAACATTAAAATTCTCTGCCTGGATCAATAATCAGTCAATATTCTGTTGATCAGAAGAAGCAGGTCAGGTAGCAGCCTTTCTTAACAGAATGATGCCTCATTAAAGTTTTTTCCTGTCTGAACAAGACAGTTACACTAATGCTCAAACACTTTCCTTGTGGGCCAGTTGGTTAGGCATTCACTCAAAGACCATTTAATTTTATCTTATTGAGAGTTTGAATAAGCCCGATTACCTGGTTTCTAAATCCTTAACATTTGAAATAACGAATGCAAAAGAGGATGACAATAACAAACATTTGTTGAGCATCCATTATTTCCCAGGCATTTTTCTAAGCAGTTTTATTTGACTTAATGGCCATGACAACCTCATGAGGTTGGTTCATTGTTATTGCCATTTCATATATGAGGAAATCGAAGAGCAGAAAGGTTAAATAACTTGCCCAAGGTTTATTCTCTCATGAGACAGATCTGAGATTTCCACCCAAACAGCCTAGCTCCAGACTCATTCTTAAGACCACTAGTTCTACTGTGAAGGACTGTTAACTGGCAGGCCCACAGATAGCAGCAAGAAATCATTATTGCTAATCTTACAGCAGGGGAAGAGAAAATGTGTGAAGGGCAGTCAAACAAATATAAAATGTACAATAACCTGGGTTCATCTAAAACACTAGCAAACTTTTAAATTTTTTTTCAATACAGTTGACACACAATATTATATTAGATTCAGGTGTACAATGCAGTGATTAGATATTTACAAGACTTACGAAGTGATCACCCCAATAAATCTAGTAGCCATCTGGCTCCATACATGGTTATTATAATATTATTGACTATGTTTCCTATACTGTGTACTTTACATCCTCATGACTATTTTTATAACTGCCAATTTGTTCTTCTTAATCCCTTCACTTCAAAATTCTCCTTAATTATATATTTTCTGGATTTTTCAGGACACTTCAGATTTTTAGCATTTATTTTTGTAATCCTAATAGGGACAATCAACATTTTCACACTGTTTTCCCTAATTTTCAATTCAGAAAATAGTTACCATACTCAAAACTTACTCGGTATTAAGTACAGTCTGCCAATGCTTATAATGTAGCTCAGAGTTTATGAGAACCTGTGTCTGAATGCACCTGTGTCCTGGAAGGAAATGTCATGGATCCAAGCTCTCTGAGAGTCATTCGTGCTCCAGGTACTAGGGACCATGATGTAGGGGCCAGGATTTCTGCAAATGGGAGACTGGAGTCTGTAGTACATGCAGATGGCCTCTGCTAACGGGGAGACCTCGAGAAGAGTTACTATAAATTTCATTAAAATGGCAAGGCATGCGTCCCACCCCACCAGGAGAGCAAGAGTTACCAGATGTGTGGGTGTGCATACCGAGGAACCGGTTCCCACAGCCAGTCCTGTGGCTAGCCCAGACCATATGTCTCAGATAAGAAGAGGCAAAAGCTGTGATAACACAGACCCTCCCCTTCCACCCCCACTCACACCAGTGAGACAAGTGGACACAAGAGAATACTGGTGTGCTACTGCCTGGCTCCACTGGGATCAACATCCTGAGCTAACTTTGTAGAGTAAGTCCCCCTTGCTTCCAAGAAAGGAAGAACTGGAAAGCTTTTGGGGACTTCTGTCAACTTCCTACAGGAAGACAAAAACAGTTCAGCCTACAAATGGTGCTGAGAGAGAGTGATGTGGGTACAAAGGTGGGTACAGGATTTATAATGTTGATGCTAATACAATTTGGAAATATCTTTTTAAAAAAAGACATGAAATTATGAATACAAAACAGGTTTAGAGATGAATATTCATATAGAATAAAAAAAGAAATTACTACTAATTACACATTTTGAAAAGCTGGCAAACACCACAAGGATCCCAATTCCCAGAAAAATAACGATATTTTACTAATTTGATGATATTATCTACATATTTTTCCTATATTTTGGCTGTATATGCTCTGATAACATCATTAAACAATAATGATGTTATAATATTTTCTATAGAGGGAATTGAAAGATAAATCATCCTTTCTCTAAAATGGTTGACGAAAATGTTTTTTCATTATTGACAGATTAGAAAAGTTTCAGTTTCATAGCTCACTACTGCCAATGTGATTTTTAGGACTACTGTCGAATTTGGAAAACATCATGTTTTTAATATAAATCAATTGTAAGATTTCAGGGCAATTCAAGTTTTCTTGGCAAGGACTACACTGAGGTACTCCTTGAATTTATAACACTCAGCCATTGTGCTGGGGTCTTGGAAGCAGCCCAGACAGGTAGTAGGCCCTAAATATTAAGCTCCAGTAACTTCATGATGAACCTACTTATGGGTGAGCAGACGATTTCCAATTCAGATATGAAATCCAATGGAAAGCTCAGTAGAGGATATTTCTCTGGTGGCAATGGCAGCTAGCTACCTGCACTAGAACACTCCCATGAGTGGCCATTTGAAGGCTTTTAGAATTACTTCCAGTGCCAATAACTAAGCAACAACTCAGAGGCTTCAGCTGGGAATAAGTCTCTGCATCTGCAAACAAAGGAAGCATTGCATGAATTTAGACCACTTCATTCAGTACTGAGAGTGCCCTGAGCTGTAACAAAGTGTTGCCCAAAGGGAAAACATACACTTTCCATTTCTTTTTCCTGGGTCCAGCTCCTTTAGAGGGAGCTAATAAAAATGCAGAAGAAAGAGTGCACTGTAATAGGTGTTTTTCAAAAATCATGACTTTACTTCATTTAAAGAAGACCTAGGAAACATGATATTGTAATTGAACGTGTTTGGGGGTCCCACTTGATACGAATGTATGGGCTTTAGAATCAAGGGGACTTAGATCTCATCACCCAGTTTCAAAATTTATCAACTCATGCTAACCTTGTTTCATCTATACCTTCAGTCCACACTCAATCCCCTTTACCTCCAAGTAATTTTAAACATGAGTTTCAGCAATCACAACTGCTCTTTATAAATATTCCAGAATGTAACTCTAAAAGAAAAATATGTCTTAATCAGCATGCATTTCTATGATAAAATACTATAAACTGGGTAGTTTATAAACAACGGAAATTTATTTCTCACAGTTCTGGAGACGGGAAAGTCCAAGATTAAAGGTACCAACACAGTCAGGTTTGTTGAGAGTCTTCTTCCAGGTTTCAGACTGCTGAATTCTAGCTGTAAACTCAAATGGTGGAGAACAGAGAGAGAGGAAACAAGCTCTCCCCAGACTCATAAAGGCACTAATTCCATCGTGAGGGCGCCACTTTCATGAATGACCTCATCTGACCCTAATTATCTCCCAAAGACCTCATCTTTTAATACCAACTCCTGGGTGTGGGTGAAGGGTTTCAACATATGAAGTTGGGGGGCCACAAACATTCAGTTCATAAGAGGGCTCTTAAAAAATTAATAACTATGATATCATTATCATATTTTTGAAATTAATGTTAATTCTGCAATGTTAAGAAATATCTAGTTATACACTTTTATTGGTGCAAAAAACTGAAAACGCAAAAACTAAAAACAAAAACAAAGTGGACCAACAGTAAAAATATCTATGTTTAAATCTCAGTTTATCCCCACTCACGATCAGGGCAAATTCAAGTTATCTCCTGGGCTTTGATTTACCTTCATAAAATGAAGATAATGCCTGACCTACTTCACTCTCATTCTGTCATCATTGTTACATAGAGCAAATTACTTAACTACTCTGAGATTTAATACTCATCTATCAAATGGGAATAACAACCATTTTTAGGGTAGTTACAAATTTTGAAGGAGACAACAGGTAAAGTACCTGGCACACAATCATCACTCAAAAAAAATTAATTATTTCCCTTTCAAATTTAATATTGTGCAATCTATACTCTGATTTTCTCTCTCATGTAGTCACAAAAACCTGGAAAAGTAACGGCTCAGGTTATGTAACCCAAAACTCAGAGATTGATTGACTTGCCCAAAGCACACAGCTGTTAAATGGCAGAATAAAGATTTGCATAGAAAAACTTCCTTACTTCCCTGTGTTCTTTTGAACCTGTGACATCAATTGAAAATTAAGTTTTAATCTGAATATTCTCGTCTAAGAGTCAGGAAAATATATAATAGTCTAAAGGAAAACTTCCATCTACAATAGTTATATACTTTAAGATTTTGAACTAATGGAGAAATCTAAGCTGTCTCAAAAACTCATTTCTTAGGTGTTCAGGATTCCAGAGGTTTCAGTTTTAGTATGTAGAAAAGGGCCATGTGAAGGTTTTTTAAAAACTTACTTCATCAAAGCTCAAATGTCCAATTTGTTACATATTTAAAGTGTAATCTTTCAAAAGCCAAAAGATTACTGGTCTTAAATAATCACTTTTAAAATCTATCAATGAGTGTTTACAATGATTTTAATTTCTGAACAAAAATGTCTATTTTTCTCACAAAGTGAAACCAGAAACTATGACCTATAAGAAACACTACAACCTGACCAGATGCTCACTGTAATCAGTATTTCTATTGTAATTTGGGTTGTAGGTGGCATGATAACCTCCAAACACCCTTGATTTTGTGTAGTTAGCAAAAAGTCACCAAGTGGCTGGTGGCTTCCCAGCAACAGTTCCTCCACTAGGAGCACAAGCTCTGACTCCAGTATTTGCTTAAGTCTCTCAACATAATGCCCTTGGATGAATAGTAAATCCTTCTAATCTACAAAACCTGTGAAAAATTATTTTACAGCTTAATGGTTTTGCATTTTTCTTTATATGAGTCTTACACATTTCTCTTTAAGATTGTTTCTAGATATTTCATGCAGTTTGCTGTGATTGTGAGTGAAATTCTCCCCTTTAGATTTCTTCACTGATATTTGCTGATATATAAGTAAATTGTTGCAATCCTAGTGTGGACCTGGATGAAAGGATAGAAGAGATGTTCCCAAACTCTCGTAATGGGTAGCCGCTAACTGTAAGGCAATGTCAGAAATCAAAATGACCTTGAATAATTGGGGAAGTGTTAGAAACAAAGAATATAGTGCTGAGTAGGGGCAGGTGCAACACAAAATAATACTGATAAACCAAAATGTCAAAAAGAAAAGTCAGAAAGGGACTGTGGCTATATAAAAGTGTATCAGCAAAACATGTAGGGTCGAAAGGAATAAATAGCTGACCTTGAATGAGCGATGAAGCACTGCACTTTTTCCTGACCTGTAAATTAGAATCTGGTACCTGAGGACCATCAGGCCAGCATCCTGTGTGTTCAGTGCTAGTGGAACCTCTATCACGACATATGCTAATTATGACAGTCACCACTTAGAGAACAATGTGGAGATCTTAGAACCTAAGTTGACATGAGAACTAAAAAATATATAAATAAATTTATATATATGTAAATTTATATATATTTATATTTATATAAATATATATATTTATATATGTTTTATATATATAAAACTTTAGAAAAAAGATTAAAAGAATTACAGAAAAGATAAAGGAAAGGTTTATCATTAACTGAAGTTTTATAATTAATTAAAGGTTTATTTTTTTAATCATTAAAATGGATTAACACATGAGGATGTCAAGTTTCCTGTACTAAAAGTGTAATTTTGTAAATTTTTCTACTGTGCTGCTCAATTCTAAGAATACTGACAACTAAAATTATCTCAGGCTATTTTTAAAGACGCTAGTGGCTAAGTTATCTACAGCTAAGAAAGTAAATAATTCACCATATTCTTGAATACAAACAAAAGGACTTTATAGTCCAACTAGTGAGTGGCTGGGAAAGATTAGAATGTTTATCTTACAGTATTTAGTTGAAAGGGGACACAGGGGGTTTATTATACCCGGCAACCATCCAGATCTAGTCTATGTGCCTGCTGTCTCATAAAGAAAAGACAAGGAGAAGCAACTTGGAAGTAAGAAAGGATCTTCTTGGATCGAATACAAACCTACCTCTTAACCAGCTCAGAGAATGGACAAGGAAGAGATTCCTAGCGGCTGAGAAACAAGCCTCTATGACTTTCAAACTGATGAGAGTAGAGAGGGAAAAATTCAGTTAAAGAGGTTTGGGACCAACGTACATGAGTTTAAGATTAGTATAATCTCTTAAAGAAAAGATTAAGAACTGGTGGGGGAAGATGACAGCAGTGCTAAGAATTATAGTAGAGCCTAAAGAATTATTTCATATTCTATTAAAGAAAAAGAGTATACCTTTCATTTGATATTATATTCAGAATTATTTGAGATATGGCCCCCTAAACTGCCCTAGGTCAGTATTGACATTTTTTTCTCCTCCTTCTAGACCCCCATGATGACCGTTACCCAATTTTTTGTACTCATCAGTATATTTTTCCTTTTCCATGATCCTATATGTTCTTTCTTTTGTAATATGTTCTCTTTCCTACTTGAGACTTATTTTACAGTTCATTACATTTATGTTAATGACTGCTTCCTATCGTCAAAGAAAACTTAATTTCTCGAAAATGTGCAGACAGATCTGTAGTGTTGACTCTTTAATGTAAAGCTGACTCTTCCTAAACTGGCTGTTTTATTCTTTTCCCACTTTACTTATATCATTTCTTGACCTGTAAGATCACTACATTAGCGGAGCAATGACCCTAGGTAAGTCTGGATGAGAAAGTGGAAATACACGTGGAAGAGTCAGCATATATATTTACGGACTTAAACTATACCTAGAATACCTGTAGTACAGGTGCTTAAGTTGGTGTGGGTTGAAATAGAACTTATGTTCTCATCTCGAATACAGGGAAGTAATATTTTTTTCCTTAGACTTTCTTTTTCAAACCTTTCAAGAGATGTGCTTAGAATAATGCTGACTTGAGATAATAGAGAAACTTCTGGTTTTTGCTCCCTGCTGAGAATGGACCTATCATGGATAATTATAATATAAGTCAACATATCTTTTCTGCATAGATAATAGTGGCACAATTTTGCTTATGTTCACAGGAGGCCTTTAATAGTTAGTTAGGCTTTAATAGTTTTCAAAACATTTTATGAAAGCCTCAAATTTTACAGTTAATAAACACTAACAAGATATTATTTAGGGCTATTTTTAAATTATAAAAATAATTTGATGTATGAGAGTTTAATGGAATCTAAAACTATTAAATCTGAATCATGAGCTTTGGCTTATAATTTTCATAGTTTTGAAAATAAAACAAATGGGATTAGATAAAGCTAACATTTACCTCAAATACAAATACAAAAATGCTCTTTGACAATACATTAAACACATTTTGTAAGTAAATGTTTTGCACTCAGTTGGCCCTCAAGTTAATCATATATTTGTTCTTTCAGTGACCTACTATGAGTCGGGAAATGCTATATGTTACATGCTGCTGATACCAAGATAAATACTATTAATTTCCTGCCTTCCGGAAGTTCACAGCCCAGCTGAATGAAAAGCATGTAAACAAAATAATCACAAGACAATGAAGTCTGTACAAAGCACTATTAGAATTAAGGACTCACTATGCCCCACAGGGCTAGAGTCCCAGAGGTTTAACAGAAGATAAGTGAGCATACAGTGTGAATGTCCAGTGGGGTTGACACCAAAGGCAGGAATAGCAAGAGATTATTACTCTGAAAAGTTAAACCAGATCACAAAGGGTCTTGTACGTCATGTAAATAGATTAGACTTGATCTGAGAGGTAATTGAAAGCCACCCTAGAAGACGTGGCCAAATCTGACTTGCATTTTTGAAATGTACTTCTGATGGCAGGGTGAAACACGAATACAGAAAAAGTGAGGCTACACAGAGGAAAGCCTTTTAGGATATTTCAAAAACCCAGAAGAGATGACAAGCATCTAAGGGAGGACTTTCAGGCAATGGCAATGGGGATTATGAGAAGAAAACTAATCAGAGATGTTTGAAAAGTAGGTAGACATGACTAGGTGACTAATTAAGTGAAAAGTAAAACACAGAAGAGAGGACAGTTCTGAGTTTTCTGGTTTAACCAATTAGTAGCTTGTGGTGCCATTAACTAAAGTAGATAATATAGGGGAAAAAAGCAAATTTGGAGAAACCACTGAAAACGAGCTTAGTTGAAGATATTTGGGGTTTGAGGTAGAAATATTCGGCAGTTCATTAGAAATACTGTGTTGATTAGGACAAAAATTTGATCAGGATACACGTATAGTATATGAGTAGGTGATAACTTAATTCATAGAAATTGATGAGTTGGCCAGTGTCTGAAACAGTGGTTCCTAACCATTTCCCAACCCAATACACCTGCATAATAACAGCTCCATTGGCAATTGTGACATTATAGTGATTTTATAGGGATATGTTCTCAGAATTTTCCACTATTAATGACAGAAGTGACGGAATCCCTGAGAATGGCAATACTTTAGGCACTACTGCTTAAACTTCAGTGTGTATAAGAATATCCAATAAGCATGCTAAAATGAAGGGGCCTAGACCCAACCCCAGCAACTTCAATTCAGTGGTGTGGTGCGGGGCTCAAGAATGTCTATGTATATTGTGAGTTCCTTGTGTATTTTGGATGTTAGGCTCTTATATTTGCAAGACGTTGCTTGCAAATATATTTTCCCATTCAGATGGTTGTCTCTTTGTCTTGTTGATGGTTTCTTTTGCTGTGCTTTTTAGTTTGACAGGAATCTGTATGTTTAAAAAGCAACTCCTGGTGTTTCCCATATGCAATGAAGTTTGAGTTCCTTTGCAAGATCTGTTAAAAAGGAAGAAGACAAAAGTAGTCAGAATTTGCATATGTGAATTTTACCTTAAAAGTTGCCATGTGTTTTACTTGGCAATTTGTATCAGATTATTTCTTTTGGTTTTAAAAAGTTCATGGTTTTAGTCAAAACCTAGAGATTATTCTTCCTGGAAAAGTTTATGACAAATAAATCTGCCTGCTTTGAGTCATAACAACATATTTCCCAAGGCTGAACAAGGAAAAAAGTCTAAAGTTAAAAAAAAATAATAATAAACAGTGAAAAACAACTGATTTACAAATTTGAAAATGACTAATTTAAGATTTTGGACTCATTATGCTTAAAGGTAAGGGTCCAGGACTGAAATTCAGAAAACCTGCATTACTTAGCATCAGTACTGACCTTGAGCAAGTCCTCTGAAGTCTCTGAGCCTTCATTTTCTCATTTATCATAAGAACGAATTGGGCTGGAAAAATCTCATAAGATTCAGGATAAGATTGACATGTGGTCCTTTGACTTGTATATTAGGTTGAGCTAAATTAAAATAATGATATTTAACCAATTAGACCAACAAAAAGATGGCAATTTCATATGGTTTAACGTATGTAGGATGGAGCTGACCCATCAGGCATAACGAGTCCAAAGGCTCCATATAATTCCATCTCACAATCAGCTTGCTTCATTTTCTCCAATAACTGTGTAGTTTTTCTCCATGGCCACAAGCAGACCCACCTTTACATCCTTCAGCCTCTGTGATTTCAAAAGGCAATAACCCTTTTTACCTCTAAGTTGAAAAATCCAGGAGAAGGACTCAGATTGACATGGCTTGGCTAATACCCTCACCTCAGCCAAATGCTGTGAGTCAGAGTAATATTACTGTCTGGAAATGGATCACTTTCCTACCCCAGTGACCAGATGGGTACAATAATATGAATGGCAGCCTTTAGCCCCCTAAAGGTGGTTTGGTACTGAACAAACAAAAACTAGATATCCTCTACATGTCTGTATGTCTCTGGTTATATGATGACTTAAAATATAGTTTATTCATTGAAAGGAGATATGACTAAACTAAACCAGAAAAAAAAATTTAGATTCAAAATATTTGTGACTTAGAATATTATTTTCCTCTTTTGAATCTCTTTACTCATCCAAAAAATGTATTATAAATATCTTGAAGGGTTATTATTGGATTATATGAAATCTTGTGCATCAAACTTCTTTGAAAATTGTAAAGCACTATAGAAGTTAAGGACTTTTTCATTCAATAAACATTGCATGCCTACTGTAAGCTGTGAGTTTTCTTAGATGCCAGGAATATAGAGATTAAAATAATATGATATTTTTGTCCCCTGTAACATCATATCAGATCAGGATAACATTTAGTATATTAAAAAAACTCAGTGCATCTTAACTTTTTAATACTTGACAGTTGAGTCAGAGAGTACCGTAGTTTAATAAATGTAGGGATAGTTTATATATTAAAAATAGAGATGTTACTCAAAATTTGAGTGTAAAATGAATTTCTGTAAAGCAAACCTCTTACTTGTTTTAGCTCAATTCTTTTCATAACACTATATTTGGTTCTGCTCACCTCTTCGACAAATGATTTTTTCCTCAAGATTAACATCAATTACCTCAAAACTAGCTTTTCTCAAAACTGATCCTGTAGCTAGCTAGTACTCTACTGAATGTTTCTTATCTTTACACACTTAAACCAGAATACAGCAATTCTAACCCCATAGTTTCCCTCACACACTACCTTCCCACACAAATTGATTTTGAATTAGATTTATGTTAGTTTTTATTTTTATCTTTTCTTGGTACAATTATGAAATTATGTTGTCCCACCCAAGCTCACGCTTTGGGAAAAGTGTTAATAAAACAGATTTGTCTATAAAATGACCTTACAGTTCTCCAGACATTCTGAATCTAAAATTACCTGTTATCATTTGGGGCAATCCTGAAACACATTTTGAAATATGACTTTTTAAAATTTTTAACAAGATTGAACAGCAAATTATAAGAGACTTTTCAGGAACTTCTTGCTAAAAAATTTTGCTTGCTATGCAGACAAGTTTATATGCCAATCACATATTTATTCAGCATGAATTGGTGACGTTGCAATAAGTTCCTGCCTCCACCAGAACTGTATAATTCCCCAACCTAAGGCTGGCTTAGTGATCGTAATGCTGCTATTTACTTCTGGTACTTTACATCTATTGCCCAGAGTTTTGTCAGGTCCTTAACCCACTCTTCTTGAAATTCTTTGTCTGTCTTTGCTTATTCATTTCTTTCTTCAGCAAATATTTACTGAAGGACTACTATATGCCAAATGCTTGGCTAGGTGGGTATAAAATTAATAAGGCACAGTCTTTGCCCTCAAGGCCCTTACAAAGCAACAGAGGAGACAGAGAACTAAAAAGACAATTACAATACAGGAGATGCAATGGACTATGGGAACTTTAGTTTGTGTTTGCCTCCCTCTAGTTCCTTTAAGCAATTCCTCCCTCACTCCATTGGTCTAAGTAGACCAATCATATTGGTTCAGGAATGGGCATATAACTGTCCCAGACCAATCAAAGGCCTCCTCACAACTTTTCTGCTGGAGTTAGAAGGGAAGGAGTGTCCCTATGTGGCTTTTGGATCACCAGCTCCAAGTATGGAGCCTGAAGAAAGCAAGTGATTTCACTATTCACACTAAGTGCCAAATAAGAGCTGTCAGTGGAATTTTCCCCACCATGTGGAAAGAACCAATCCAAGAGAGACCAAAGCTAACATGCCAGGAGAAGTGGAGGAAAGCAAGACCCGAGAGATGGAGAAAGGCTTGCCAATCCCTGGGTCTGGTATGCCCGAAGCTTTCACTTCCCTGGACTTAGCAGTTATGTGTGGAGGTAGGTTGTCCTGGGTTTATATGGTGTCTCCATGATCGTAAGGGATCTAGGATCCTTCTATCTTTCTGCTCTGCAATCTTTAACAAATGACTTTCATCTTCATGTAGCAACAACACTTTTTAGGTAGAGAAAGGACTCTACCATTTTCTGCAATCTCCATCTTTCCTTAATATCTCCCAGACACTGTGCCAGTTGTCATTTATCCTTAAGCTCACAGTGTTGTTTTCCTTGTGTTCCACCCATTTCACTCATCTATATAACCCTAGCTCCTGGAGACTTTGAGAGTATTGTCCCTGACCAAAACATAGAGGGACCTCTACTTAAATGCATCCTACTGAGCTCAAGCAAGAAGTCTAACCACTCCTTTCTTATAAAGTTTCTGAAGAAAAAGAAAAAAAAAAAGGTAGACCCATCAATAGAAATGCTCTCAACTTCAGGGTCATGTGACAATGGTGTTTCTACCTATTGTGAAAGATCTAAGGTATGTCACAAATAATTTCTTACTGATATAGGTATGCCTTTAAAGTTTGTTAACAGTGCACTTTCTTTTTTAGAGATTTAAGGTTATTCCTATGATAACATCACTTTCTTTCTCTTGTGTTCTCATATGTTTAGAGAATGGAAAGAAAATAGGTCAGAATTAGGAGTTAATTCACATAATTTGAAGCCTATTTACATATATTCACAGTTGTGTCACATATTTGAACTTCATCCTTTTTGTGTAGCAGCAGCAGAATGTCAAAACAGACAGATATTATGGAAAAGCTTTGAATGGGATAGGGAGTAAAGACCAATTGTCAGCACTAAACATTCAAGTGGTTTCACTGTTCATGTTAAATACCAAATGGGATTACGTATTTTGTTGGCCATCTGGTGCTCTGTGTGAATTTTAGTACATGTCAGTAGTCTCTTGAGAAAGTCCTACCTTATGATTAGGAAGAGAAGATTGAAGTTAGGTTTGGCGGTGGGAGGTTGTGGGTGAGGACAGAGAATTATCTACCTCTGTCTGAGACCATGGCTCCCCGCTCTAGTAATTCAGAAGGAGAAAGATATAAACACAGGAGACCTAAGGCTAAGTGAAAATTTCAAATTAAAGATGGTGTTGCCAGAGATGGGGGTTCTGCTACAAGGTTTGTAATAGAAAAACAGAAGGAATCTAGGCATTTGAGTATAGCTGCTAGCTCCAAACCAGCTAAGAAAAAAGTGCTGGAGAGAAACGAGGAAAAAATTTCGTGCTAGTGCTGATAGCAATAAGCAGATCCTAGCTGCAAAGAATGGTGCAGCCAATTCTGTAGGCATAGCTCATCCAAATATCCCGTGATGTAAAAGAGAACTTAGTATGAGATATTATGAACACATAAGCTATATTGGGGGCCTTGACTAGGGTAGTGGCCTTAGGAAAAAATAAGGGATGGATATAAGAAGCACTAATGAAATAAGAAACAGATAAGGGTTGGCAATTGATAATGTGATGTGGGAAAGGAATCAAAAATCAATTATTTTTGGCCTGGATAAATGGAGAAATGAAGCTATTCTTCATAGAAACAAGGAAATCTGATGGGGACACTATTTTAAGGGGAAGGTGATATTTTCAGCTCTAGATAATTTGAGTTTGAGGTGAACATAAAATATTCAAATGGAAATATCCAAAATATTCAGTAGGTGGTAGGAGATGTGAAGCTAATGTTAATGAGAGAGGCCAAGGCTAGAATTCTATATTGGGAGTTAGTTATCTCTCAGTGATGATAGCGGAAGCTGGAAGAGTAGATGTTATCACTAAGGGAAGTGCTGACGCCAAAGATTAACCTGTAAGGGTGTCTGTCTTTTCCTTGTTCCTGTACGTTAATCCTAAATATGTAGATTGGAGATATCCAATTATTGCCTTGAATTGGCGATGAGTTATTTCCTGTCATCTGAGACACAACAAACCAGGGATACTTGGATTGAATTTGAACTTCAAAATAGATTAGTTCAATCAAAATTTAAATATACAGAGTAAGAATATTTGAATACCAGAAAGTTGCTCTAAACTTGTGTTATTAATTAAATCTAGTGTCAGGTCCATTAAAATTGAAGATTGCTAGCCAATAATGAATAAATGGTCTTCGCATAACATTTTTCTTAAATCTATTTGCAGTACGTCTTTCTAAATGGTCTTAATTTTATAGTTTTAAGTTAGACAAATGAAATATGCTTTTTCAAATATAGTGTTAAAGAGCTTAGTACACTGTGTAATCCAAGATGCCTGTGATAATGTTTAATTGTATAAAGAACATTATGCAAATATTTAACTAAGTAAGGAAGTTATGTGTCATTATTAATAATGACTTGTGAATGTAATTAGAAATGAATGATTAGGGAAAATACCACAGTAATAAAGAGTATATTTCAAAAGTAGTACACTGGGGATATGAAAATAAGCCCTTTATATGTCCTTTACATACCAGTAGAACATGCATATGGTATTCCTGCTTATGTAAATGATTTGAAATGAAAAGGTAGGGATAAAAGGGTCATAACGGTCTCTTAACTCCTCTAAGGAATTTTAAAATAAAATACTACATTCTATCTATTACCCTATTTAAATAGACTAGGGTCAAATAAAATATATTCCCAAAGGAAGCCTTAT
The DNA here is from genome assembly GCA_028627145.1 of Eidolon dupreanum. NCBI lineage: Eukaryota > Metazoa > Chordata > Mammalia > Chiroptera > Pteropodidae > Eidolon > Eidolon dupreanum. The sequence continues at coordinate 57,166,652 of CM053502.1, forward strand.
TCTCTATAGGTTGTAACCTTATCCCCCAAAGTTATATATAAAAAGGAGATTTGCTTCATTTTATCAAAAATGAAGATTTTATTACTCTAAAGACATATGGAATCAATAAATATTAGGTGAGTATTGAAAATGTGGCCTCATCTATCTGAAACTTAGTTCTGAGACTGGACCATTGGGTCAGGGGTTGGAAAATAAGGTCCCTGGCCTATTCCTTATTTGTTGTCTTCTAGCTCCAAAAGGTCCAGGATTTTCCTAGGCAATGAATCAACAAGAAAGTTTTGAATGACTACTATGAGTAGGTGTAACAGGGAAAAGAGAATAACCCAGAGGGGGTATTCAGCATGGTGCCTACTTTAGTTGAGGTCATAAAAGAAAAGCTGGAATTAACATAATGGTTTCCCAAACCCAATATTTCTAGTAACTGCCTCACTCTTCTGTATATGTGTTCTCCCTCAACCCATTAATAAATATATTTTGGTGTTCATAATTGTATGAATGAGTGCTAGCATTAAGAGAGCATAGGTTCTGGAGCCAGACGACTTTGAATCCTGGTTCTGCCTCTTACAGCTTTAAAGCCTTGGACAGTTCACTCAACCCCTGTGAGCCTCAGTTTCCTTACCTATAAAACTAAGAACTAGTAGTATTTACTTCATAGGATTGTTGGGAAGATGAACTATAAAACATTTAGAATGGTACCTGGCATGTGTTTATTATCATTGACATAAGAAATATATTCGATCTGTGCAAAAAAAATCACACATAACACATACAAGATATGCTTTGTTGTATGTGATGGTTGGGTCTGATAAGTATACTGGCCAAGGCAAATGGGCAGAAGGAGAATCTTCATTTCAGTCTCAGGAAGTTGAACTTAGAACTTAGAGTTGGTATAGGTCCTCTGGAAAGGACCTAAATATGTGTTTTATTTAACTTCCAAGTTCTACTGTTGTTTCATCCTGTCTTCTTTACTCTTTTAATCTTTGTAGCTCAATTAAACAGATGCCAATACTGTCAGACAGAGAAATACAAAATAGTGCAATGCACGTAAAAATTCGAGCAATAAAATTGTAGGGGCAATTTGAACTAAAGCTACAGCTCAAATTTTAAATGCCTCCTGTCTGAAATGGAAATGAATAACTTACTTTTCTGTACTTTGGCTGATCATGTTGATCAGATCCACAGGATAATTCAAATTAAGAAGGAAATAGGACCCTAATACATTCCCTTAATATTTAAGAAAACTGAATTTGGATTACATGTAAACATATTGACAATTGCTGTATGGGGAGAGTTAACTAAGTCATTCTAACATACACATATATCTGAAAATTATTTCTCTTATTTTCAGTTTCTAAGTGTAAAACTCAGATAGCTATTCTATTTTTAAAGTTGAGGTGAAGAACTGACTTAAATTTGACTGAAATGTATAGATTTGACAAAAGAATTTTAAGACTGTAGTTTATGGGAAAAGTATGGATTTTTTTTTTTTAAGTTTAAAGTTAGGATTGTTCTCTTGGATTGGGTGAGGTACAAATCAGAATTATAGATTAAAAAAAAAAACAACCCTGAAATGAATTGATGTGATATCTGTGGGATATTACACTTATCCTACATGTTTTATTTTACCAATCCATTTCAAGTAATTTCTAAGTATGTGGGGTGAAGAAGAAGGTAAGTAGGGAGGGTAGGGAGCCTATGTCAGGGAAAAAATGATAGTATTTTGAAAAACACATTTTGCCACTTATAGATATAACTACCATTTGTCTTCAAGCTATTTTCCATCAGAAATCACATCAGTATCACAGCAAGTGTAGAAAGGATGAATATGCAGAAAATCCTGACTATCACACTTCATCTTTCTCAGGAATGTCCTATCTTTCATCCATTAACTCTGCCTTGGGCAAAGGATGTCCTGTATGAACTGCATAGAAATAACATATCTAATCTTTAACATTTTGAGTTAGCTTTGTTTTCCACAAACATTTTTAGAGCTTCTGGCCTTGTGTGCCTTTTGAAGAGAAATAAATGAGTTTAATGTATTATTATAACTAAAGAATTTAAATTCTTTCAGCATTTAAGTGATAGGGCAAGGCCCAAATTGAGATCGACTTTCACTTAGGTACTTAGGGCAAGTAAAAAGGTGCTAATGATAAATGATTCATTCAGAGCTGCCATTACTAAAATTGTTAGTCTATATCACAAACCATTGGGATGAAAAAAATGTATTAGAAGGTTAATAGTTTCAGAAAGACAGTTCAAAAGTGAGAATTTGAGGTAATTTAAAATCTGTTTAATAATCAGCAGTCTGTAAGAAATTATTTGCTTTATTATTCTGTTAACTATGCTCACATAATGCCTAACCAAAATGTTGAAAATGAGAAAATCCAGCTTATCTACTGGTTATGTTAAACAAATGTAAATGAATTTAACATTGTACAGTTATACCTGAATGAGGTCCACATAAGTGAGTTTTGACATATTTTAGTCACAGCCTAAATAATATCTTTAAAAATAAATGATTAAAAGAAAGTTTAAAATAAAAATTTACTTTTCCTTATTTTGATAAAGATATCTTTAAAAATAACTGACTAAAAAGAAGTTAAAAATGAAAATTTATTGTCTCTTATTTCTATAAGCCTCCATGTGTCTGTTTCTTTGTCTTTATTAACATATTGATGAATATATTCTAGTGAATTTCAAATTTTAATATGGTTTGAGTAGTATCAAAGATTATAGCATGATTGACTAATGTAACATTTTATTAACTATCTCAGTACAAAGACTAATTTTTGAAATGTCTTTCAAGTCAGGAAGGAATGCATTTCTTAGGTGAATAATAATTTACTCCAAATACAGATTTTACCAGCATAAAAAAAAAAAAAACAGTGAAAAAAGAATGTTGATAATATAGGCAAGCCATTTACCAATATTTATGAAGAATTTATACTAAGACAAATATAGCTTGGACTAAAATTAAAAGTATGTCATATTCTTTTGAGTAAACGCCCTTAAATACATTTACACCTACAATAGATGTTATAATATTATATTTACGATACTACAGATTTTAATAAAAACCCAATTTATAAGGTCAGCCACTTTCATTCTTTGTTTTAATATAGATAGTTCTTAGCTTTCCATTCTTCTTAGCATGTAAAAAATAGGAAATGTTTTTCTATGGAGCAAATGAACTCTTAAGAAAACTCTTGAATATCTTCTCTGTAGCCCCAATTTCAAGTCAATAGACTAAGCGCCCACATTGTTTGTGACTAAGTCACAGCTGTCTAAGTTGCTTCAGAAATGTTTAGCAGATTGCTTTGTAGCAGGATAACATAGTATGAACCATAGTTTCTTGAATACATCTTGCTGAGAGCTTATCTCATTCAAATGATGAAGGCAACTGAAGCATGGTATTTGAATCATCCACATTTTGCTCTAATAAAGGAGAACTTTAGGAAAATCTAGTGTGATAGGCAACATAGTAAAGCAATTGAAATGTGGATCTTGTATTTCACACCATTCAAACTGTTTGCATATGTGTGTAGTGATAAGATACTTTAAAAAAAAATTTCATTTGGTGAGAGGCTTACAGTTAAACTGTAAAAGCAATACACAGATCATGTGAATTATCACCATATAAATATAAATATGCAAATGACTGCAATATTCTTTTCCAAAATAGTATCTTTAATAGGAAACCTTTTATAAGAATCTTTATAAAGTGACATATTTTAAAGTTGTTTTTATAAGTACTTATAACTAGCAGTTATTTTTAATTAGAAAATGATGTCTTTTCAGCCATACCTGATTAAGCTATATGCATGAACATGAAGAATGGTTACATATTACACTTTTATTATAAATAAAAAAGTTATCAATCCAACAAGTTTTCATCAAATACTTTCTACTCATAAGGAGCTTTATATATACTGGATTCTACAGAGATTACAGAAGTCTGATATATTATTTTTTCTACTCATGAAGCTTAAGATCTATTTGGGAAACATAAGAGTGAATATAGCAGGGTCATAGGATTTGTGATTTATAGATATAACCCCAGTAAATTGTAGGCACTTCATAAATATTGTCAAATAAGTGAATGATTATAAAAGGTAAATTTTGTAATAGGCCAGTTTACAGAAATTACATTAAATACTACAGAAAAAATTATCAACAGCAAGTT
>CM053502.1:57171334-57319290 GCA_028627145.1 Eidolon dupreanum
TAGTGCTAGCATCACCGTCTCAGCTCCACCTTAGATCATCAGACATTAGATTCTCATAGGAGCACTGTTTATTGGTGCCAAAAAGGTTGGGGATCACTGCTTTAAATCATAGTGTTTGGTGTCTGTTACAGAAGTTTAGCTTTACCCTAATTCAGATAGTAGATATGCATTACGAATAATAGCTGAGTACTTAAGAAATGGTGACAGGGAAACTCACCTCCCTTTTTTCCACCTCTGAAATGCTTTAAAATGCTTGGTATAACCAATATTAAATTCTTTGTACCTATTTATTTTTTCACCATTTTACAGTTGCAGAAGACTCTTCCTCTAGAAGAAGCATTAGTAGTAAAAACAGTCATGTTTCACATAAACTTTTCATTTTGACAAGGACAGCCAAAATTTCTCATATACCACACCAATGTTTCACTTGAAAAGCTCAAAAGCTTGTAATTTGGGAGGCACAGAAGTAGATCTTAAACTGTGGAAGCACAGAGTTTCCTATATTCACACACAGAGAAACTGTACTCATCCAAGGTCATCGGAGGCAGCCTTATAGGTTAGAGCAGTGGTTCTCAAAGTGTGGTTCAAAGAGTCTGCAAGGTCAAACCTATTTTCATAATAATATTAAGATGTCATTTGCCTTTTCCACTCTTATTCCCTCAAAGTAGTAAGACAGAGTTTTGCAGAGGCTGTGTGACATGGCATGAGGTCATCATTCTGATGGCTAATAAAACATAAGTTTGTATATTCTTGAGTTTTAAAAATTCTTCTAATATAGTAAACACCAGAAGATATAACACATTTAAATAAAAGTTCCTTGGATTTTTAAATAATTTTAAGAGTATCTACCAAAGGTTAGAATAAAAAGTTTAACTTCTCAGTGGTGGTTAAAGCATAGTTTTTTATTACTTCAAATACATAAAATCCAAAATGTTACCATTCATTTGATGGTTATGTAGCAAGCTTGGAAAATGGTGTTTTCTGGTATCCCTTTCCAGAGAACATGTATATTTTGGGAAAAAATTTCCAAATAATCTTATTTGGAATAACAGTTGAGAATCAGAAGAACCTGAATATGGTCAAACTGTAACAGCCTAGGAAAAGAGCAGAGTTTGCTGGTTAATCTATTTAGGATAGAAAAAGAGAGGTAGACCAGATTCAGGGTGAAAGGCATCACATTTTACAGTGTAACCTCCTCTTAGATCTTTGGTATCAAGTTAATGAATTCATAAATGCTTGAGAACAGTTGATATTGGTAGTAACTGGTCATGCGTTGAGCTTCAGGTTTATATCAATATAGGCAGAAAAATGGGACACAGGCAGGCAGTGGGGAAGTGTTTGTGGAGGGAGAGAGAAGGAGGCAAGCCTGTGTAAATAAACTGTCAGAGTCTGAAAAAAAAAAAAAAACAAAAAAAAAACAGAGGCTCTTGACTTTAGAGACTACAAGACTAGGCATTAGAAGCAAGCTGACCTAAGTTTCTGAAGGACAGGGAGTCCCTAGTTGACAGCTACCATGAAATATTTCTGTAATACATATAGGAACACACACACATATAATATCTACTCATAAGAGTATACTAGGCCATATAAGATTCATGTGGCTTTAAGTCTAATAGGAGAACAAGACTATGTACATCACAAGGAAATGTAAGTGTACAGATTTATCAACAAAATGCTGCAGGAAGGTTCATACAAGGTTTAATATATACTTATTGTTTATAATTTGTATATTTGCTGGTGTTAGAATCTTTTGGGGGAAATAAGTAGACTGGAGAAAGGAGGAGTCATTGAATGAGGATACAGTACTTGTTAAACTGTGTTGCTGGTCCTACCAGCAACCCTATAGCCAGAATAGATGGTGTCACTCTTTCTCTAATGGTCCTCACCTTGGCTGAATGGCCTAGTTAGAGCTGTTTGCTTGAGCGCATGTACACACACACACACACACACACACGCATGCACACACACAGATTAGCTTAAGAAAAAACAGAGTAGCTGGACTTCCCAGAAGCCTGGAACCAGGAAAGAAGACATCAGGAATCAGTTTTGCTACATTTATTCCACCATCCTCGGACCAAATAGTCTTTTACCTCTGCTTCTCTTTGCACATCAGTAGATCCTCCTATCTTTTAAATCTATTGACTTCTATTTCCAGTGCCATAACCCTAAAATACTAACCTTTTTTGCCTGGAAAACTGAAATGACCTCCTAATTTTTCTCCCCCAACCTACTCGACTATTTTTTTAATTTTTTTTATATTTTAGGTGAGGCAACCCCTTGGTTGATCTCACAGATTGCAAGGACTTTGTCATTTTACAATCCCTTATTTTTTAAAAATTTTTTACGCCTACAGCATCTGATCTTCCTAAGTGGTCTCCCATCCAAGTACTAACCAGACCCAACCCTGCTTAGCTTCTGAGATCAGACAGGATCAGGCTCGTTCAGGGTAGCATGGCCATACACTACTCTTGACTACTTCTAATCTGTTGTTCTCTTCATCATGACAACAGTGATATGTTAATAATGGAAAACATGTTTAATGGTTTTCTTTTGCTCCAAGGATAAACTCAAAATCTTAAACATCATGTGGAATTAGATTACTATTCACCTACATTCAGCACCCTTCATTGTGGTATCCCTCTGTTGGAGGATTATACAGCCCTGCTCCCTTGTTGCTTTCAGGCATAGCAAAGGTTTGGTTGATGAAAGTGAAAGAAACTTGAGCATAAGCTTTAAGAACCAGTAGTGATCTTTTCCTTCTGCCATGACAATGGCAACATTCTAGATAGAGACAGCTCTATCGACTTGAGTCTAGAACGAAGATGACATGAAGCAGAGTTATGGTGGGCTTGTTGCATGAGAGATAAAAACCTTATTGCAGGCCACTTAGGTTTTTGGAATCATTTGTTACTCAGCATAACCTAACCTATCCTAACCTGATACACATGGTTTATAAGCTCTTGTTTATTGCTCCATCTTGTTGCTATAGCCCCACTGGCCTTTCAGTACTTACACAAAATGCTTCCTCCCATCTGAGGACATTTATCTACGTTATTTTCTCTCCTTGGAAAGTTCTTTACATCCATTTTTGCCTGGTTAGTATTTACTCGCCAGTGAGATCTCAACTTAACTGTGAAGTACGTGGGAAAGGATTACCCAAGTAATCTGAATTCACCTTCTTTGTCATTGTGTCTCTTTAACTAAACTATAAATTCCATGAAGACAGAGAGCACTTATGCCTTGGTAAGCATTATATTCCCAGTGACAGGAAGGACGGACTTCTTTTCCAAAGACTAGCTCTTCCTGCATCTTTGTATACATGGCAGAAAATGGCCATTGTAGCCCTAGAACCACAATACCTCCTCACTCGAGGACCACCAATTGATCAGCATTCCAATGTTCTATTCCCAGATTCTTGGAAACAGAATCTGATTGGCTAAACTTGGACATGTTCTATCATGGTCTACTGAGTTTACGTAAAAATCACGGTCAAGCAGAATCAACATGGCTATAGAGACTTGTTCTCTGGAGATAAGGGCAATTCTTAGAGAAAGGGATGTGGGCTGAGCAGACGTCTCAAAGTGTCTGCTATAGTCACTACAACTGACTCTTCTATTCTGTGCTCTTGACTTTGTTTTAACAATCTCAAAATCATCCTCATAGAGCACACAAGGGAATAATCCTTACAAGGTGTTTCTTAAGGAAGAGAAAGGTGGTCATCAAGTAGTTCTGACTCTGTCTCTCTGAGTTTTGCTTCCTCTGTTACTTTGATTACCACTGCTACTGTACTGTGATCCCTTAGGAGTAGAGTTACTCTTCTTTCAACATTATCATCAAAAAAAATAATAACGATACAAAACAAACAAACATGAAAAACCTTTCCCTCGATTCTCCATAATGCTTTTGTGATAAGCTAGCATTAAAAAAAATTTTTTTTTTACTAATATTAAGGAAGAAAAGAAGGGAAATAAAATGCAAGGCAATTTAAAAGCAAAATGGCTCACAAAGTAAAGTTTTTTGACCCTTTCTCTGGATATATAGTTCTTGTCTCACCTCACTTGGGATCTAGGGGAAAAGGGGAACCTTATCCTCTGAATATCAGAATGTCTGTTTCTCATCACCAACAACAGAAAACAAACAAAATATAATGAAATTCAAGTCTACTAGGATTTTTCCTGTAACATTTATTTCAATTAAAAAAGAAAGATAGAAGATAACACTTTCTAATTTTTGTTAATTGAAACTCTTCCTTAGCATTTTCTGCTTCTTAAAGACCTTTAAAATAACTATGAAAAAAAATTTAAAGGTACCTGCATAACTAGCGACACCCAGATATTTCTAAGGTCTTGAACTTCTTGAACATGGACATATGTGAAAAAAAGTCTTTCATCTTTCTTATTGTTAATATAAATTAGAATATAACTTCAGGTGAACTATACTTAGGATTCCCTAAAAACATTCGCAAATAGGGACTGAGTATCACTCATAGGAATCAGCATGATATGGGTTTCCATTAAAACTTTTTCAAGGGTGCTTCATTCTGATAAGTATGTTCTATGTGCTATCACTTTTTATTCTTCCCTGAACAGAGACTGTGAGCTGGGTCATAGTTTTTAGCTTAAACTAATTTATGGTTTAAACCATTACATTTTCCAGATTATCAATCAGTTTTTATTTTGTCTTGGTCTCCCTTTTGTATTGTACTACTTTCCTCAACATAACTAATCTCAGAAATAATTCCTATGACTTTAAATACATTTTATGTTTGCTGTTACATTTACATGTGATAAATAAAATTAAAACTGTTATTAATACTTGTTTTGGCACTAGAATGATTTAAAGTTTCAAGTCCTTTCTATGGTAAAAAATTTGAGGGACTATAATGCTTTGAGTTCAGTTTAAATGAGGGTTCTATTTTAAAGTACTTATAGCAGCATGGTGTAGGTTAAATTAAGCACAGAGTTAGCAATTAGGGGATTTAGGTTTTAGGTTCCATATCTGTCACTAAGTTGCCATACTCCCAATTAGTTAATATGGCTTATATTTTTTCTACTTCTAATAAGAGTTAAGCTAGACATTTTAAGTCTCTGCTAGTTCTACAATTCTATGGTGCTAACATGTTAATGTTTTCTGTCTTCTATTTAATAATTTTTTAAAAGAATGCTAACTGACTGTATTTCTAAGTTCTTATATAGGTAATTTTTAATTCCACCATTGTTAAGTACCTACTATGTGCATGTCAGTTATCTCAAATCCATTCTGGAGTAAGGCAAAGCCAAAATAAGCAAAATATATCTGTGTACATTTAATGCCACTGAATTGTACACTTAAAATTGTTAAAATGGTGTTATGTTATGTATATTTTATCACAGACACAAAAATATATATATGTATCTATATATCTGAATACAGTGGTCCCCTAACATTTTGCACCTATCATTTAAAATTACATTATAGTGGTATGAACACAAGTCTGTTTCTCCACAGAACTCAATCACTCCAGCGACAAGAATTCTTTCTTAATTCTAGCTGTATCTCCAGGGCCTAAAACAGTCACTATCTGGTTCTCAGTTATCAGAGAAGGCATTTATATCTTGGCTTTCTCAAGTGTTATTTCATACATTCTAATTGTCATTTTCAACCAATACAATGCATTAAACATATAAATAGTTGTAAAACTTCCAAAATTCACACTAGAAAAATTCTTTATCACGTATTATGAGTTGGAGTTCAGAAAACATGGTCACAGAACTCCAGACCTTTAACAAATATTTGTCAAATGAATGCATGAGACTTGAGAAGACCAAAAGATTAAGTCCCAGCATCAGCCAAACAGATCTTATGTGGAGTGTGAGAGGTACATAACAATATACGTACTTCTTAGGTATGCCAACTAAGCCAATTTTCAAGTAGCTGTATAACTAATTAATCCCTAACCACTTTCTTCAAGTAGCTTTCAACAAAGCCATTGTATTTCAGCCTCAAATAATCTAAACAGTTGCCTAGAATATCCATTCACTGCTCAGCCAAAACAAAAACTACCTGTTGAAGATTTCATTGGCATTCCTGAATATCATAGTGTCATCTTTTAAACCAAAATTCACACTACTTTACTGTATGTTACTAACAGGTTAACTTAGATGTTTACTACACCAAGGGAAGTTGGCTTTTTTCCATTCTTGGGGCTGATCCCGCCCCACCTCCTTCAGTTTAAATTCAGTTACAATTAAAGAAGCCAGCTAATTAAATTCTAAACTCTGTGGAGTTCCACAGACTAAACCATAGTAGTTCAGCGCTTGGGAAAAGCTCTCTCAAACGCTGGGCGTTAAAAGTTGCCATGGATCGCGAGCCTTTTACATTTCTTAAAAAGTACAGACCACACCCCAGTTTAGCCAGCTGTGCACCTTACTGGTCGGAAAGGCGCGCCGAGGATGGGAGGGAGCAAAAGGCAAGATTAATAGCTTGGGTTGATGGGGGTCATGGGAATAATCTATAACGTTTGTTCCGAACGTCTTTGTGTCGTGCAGGTTAGAAAGGGGCCCGTTTACGTTAGGCCTAAACTTCAGCAAGAAAAGAGAAAGTGGCACTGGGGCGAAAACAAATGAAAAACTTAGCAAGTAGGCTTCCGAGTTCTAGCGCAACAGGAAAGCGGGTGTGTTTTCTTCTTCCTCTTCCCGCCTCCCGAGACGCGAGCCCAGTCCTTTCCCCTCATTTTCACCCCGGCCGGGTCCAATGGCTGGCCCCACCTCGGAGCCAGGTCGGAAGCCGCCCCGCCCCCCGCGCCTCTCCCTCCCTCGGGGTCCCCACCGCTCCACCTCTCCCGCCCGGCGGGAGGCGGTGGCCGCGGCCGTCACGTGTTCTGGCAGCCGCCAAGTGAGGCCGCTTTTGCGACGCAGTGACAGCCAAATGGTGCGACAGGAGGAGCTTCGGCCGCGGCCGCTGCGCCCCTCACGGAGAGGCTCGGGACGGCTCCTGGCGTCGCCCAAAGGGAGCGACTGAGCGAATAGAGTCCCGCGCGGGCGGCGGCGGCAGACGAGCGGCGAGTGGGAGCCCGCTACGAGTGCCCTCGCTCCCCGCCGCTCTCCATGACCCGGGCGAAATAAGCCGCACCTCCAGCAGGGGCTGCGCCTCCATGAATCCCTAGTGTTTTTTTTTTTTTCTTTCTCTCCCCACCCCTCAACCCCCTCCCTGGATCCCGTCCCGCCTTCTCCCTTCGCCAGTGGCGGCCGCGTCCAGGTGCGGAGTCCAGAGCGGAGCGCAATGGCGTCCAACCCCGAACGGGGGGAGATTCTGCTCACGGAGATCCAGGTAAGGGCCGCGGCCCGGGTGGGAGGCGCTGACGGAGGAGACAGAAAGTGGCGCGGGGTCGGGGGCCGAGGGAAGCGGTGCGGCAGCCGCGCCCCTAGCCCGCTAAGTGCGGAAACTTGGGGATGTCACTCGGGAGCCGCTTCCTTCGGGGGCCGGACCCTCTCGCCACCGGAGCCCTGGCCTGCCACTACTTTAATTACCTACCAGAGGGACCCCACTTCTGCCTGCAGCCGGAGTCTGCTCTCTCCCTGTCCCCGGAGCGGCCAGCTTACCGCCCCCTCCCTGGGTGTCAGAGTCGCCGGCGGACGCCCCTGCTGCCCCCTCCCTCGGCCCGGCCGGGCCCCGCCCCGCCCTTCGCTCGTACACCGCTCCTCTAACTACTTTGAATGACTCCCAAGCTGTTTTCTCGTCCCTCCCCTTCCCCTCAGACTTCGCACAAAGAGCGCCCCCATAACTTCCAGCCCCCAGACGAGTTGTTTTTTTTTTTAAGTGTCTCACCAAATGCTGGCTTCACTTCACCAGCCCTCTTCAGGTGACTGCATTTCCTTCCTCCAATTCGAGGGCTACCTTTCCCCACCCCCCTTTTTGTCAAGTGTTATATATGGTCCCCCATCTCAGCTACTCCGTGCTCAGATTCGAAAGCTCAGATGCTGATGCTTTTCAGACTTTCATTTTCCCTCCCGTTTGAACACCAGAGAAAGAGCTACAGAAGTTGTTTACAAATGAGAAAGCAGTCGACTAAGGGAAAATGTTGGGCACCAGTTGCCTGCAGAAGATGAGAACAAATTAGGTCCCTTAATTAGTTAAGTCTACGTGGAGTAGCAATGTTATTGTTTCCCATTTCCAGCTAAATATTTGATGATGTAGGCACGTTTTTTGTTTTTAGGTCTGTATGATGTACAGGAGAACCTACTCTGCACTGTTGTTTGTTTTTTCATTACTTTGGAGTGTTCCAGAGATGTTTACATCTGGATTAAAATTTCATGTTTGTTTTTTAACGAGCTTATTTTGGTTTTAATATAGTCGTTTAATGCCTTCTCGAAGGTTGGAGCTAGGAATTAAGAGAAGAAAGAATATACACTTTTTTTTATGTGCGTTGGGCAGTTAATTATTTTTTAAAGACTGAATTTAGACACCGAAGGGTTGATTTTTGATGATTTCAAAATTAAGTATTACAGCTGCTTCTAAATTTTTTGCGGTTCGAATATATTTTTTCGATAGATCCCTTCATAAACTTGGTTTATTGTGCTCTAAGCTTGAAGGCATTGTTATAATACTTGATATTTTCTCCACAAACAGATTTCAGCAAGGCATAATAATACACTGTTGCAAATTTGGAATCGTTTGCAAATCGTTTGCAAGGTTGAATTTCATATCATTGAACATGTTGTTATGTAGTAGTATTTTAATTATTCTTAGCCTCTTATAAGGAGGCCTTACCGGATACAGCATTTGCTAAATGAATGGAATTTATTGTTTTATTAATATACATGTGCTTTTAAAATTAAGTTTGCGGCAAATTAGAAATGCTTTTCATTGCCTAGTATCAAAATACGAAAAGCATACTTTGGTTCTAACTGAGAAAAAGCCCTGAAAATGGCAAGAGCATTTTTCTTTGAATGGAGTGGTTTCAGAATATATTTTGCATCCTTAATTGTATTTGATAGAAAGTTGGCATAAATGACACTTATCTTGGCATTGGACCTGAAAATACATTTTCATATTTATTAAAAATATAACATTTAGGGACTTTTAATAAGTTTTGGCAAAAACAAAGAAGCAACTTAGAGAAATAAGAACTTTTAAATATGACTTTTAAAAAAGAGACCAAAGTAAGGAAACACCTAAAGTTAGGCTCTTAAATAAACTAAAATGTAACACCCTCCAGAAAAGAATAGTTTTTATTAAATGTTACCTTACGTGTTGCCATATGTATCCAGGACATTTTTCTTAGTGTATTTGACTCCCAATTCTAATAAGTTATTGCATTTGAACTTTATCATGTTTATTAAAATAATTGAGAATATTATTTATATCAGCACATATGATAAATGGTGGTAAAATCCGCTTCAAACATATCCATCTATTGAAACATTTTATTATTTCATTGGGTCAAAAACTAGTATATAGTAACATATATTTCTCAAATTTGCTGGTAGAACCAGTTTTTAAAAAGCATCTAAGTTTGAATTTATTTAAATTGAAAAGTTGTTTAACATGTTCTTAATGCTTCTCTGCCAAACTATTTTAGGTAGATAGTAATTTATGAAGCAAGTTTTAAAACATGTTTAGTAATTAAAAACTGTTACTTTACCTTATCTCAGGAATGCTTGCTTTATTCTGAAAGTTCTATGTTACCTACTTTAATGAAATTGATATTTATTTAGAAGCAGTATATATCCAACATTTAAAAATTATTCTCAAATTATATTGCAGAATTTGAAATACTACTTGAGTTGGAATTGGCTTATTAATGTTACCTTTGATTGTGGAAAGACAAAATCTGAAACCACAGTACTTTGTCTTGTTAATTGCTGTAATATTTTTATGGAGTAATGTTTAAATTACATGCAAACTTTGATGGCTAGAGGCTGCAAAGTATAAGGAAGAATATTTGCTGTAGTAAAAATTACAATAGGCCATTTAAAAATATAAATTTAATTGTCTATTTCTAATTTTTATATCTTATAACAAACTTCTGGTCCCATATATATTTTTTTATTTGAAATGTAGTGGGAAACTTAATGAGATACATTGTGAGGCCAGAGAAATTTAAAGTTTATTTTTAAGGAAACCGGGTTAATGACAACTATATAAAGAATCTCAAAATGAAAATGTTGGCTACAACAGTAATTTTGTAAAATGCAGACTCAAATATTGAGTGGTATACTAATCAAGTTACTTTGTCGATTATTGAAGATGCATCTTCATCAAAACGCCTAATAAAACGCCTAATAAAGTGTTGAATTGGGCATCTGAAATTGCATTTTCAGCAGAATTTATTTAAGTCGAGGTGACTTGCTCAAGTGGAAGGTTGAAGTAGTTAGCCTTAAATTGTAAGGATTCATTTGAAGAACCATTTATCGAGTACCTACTACCAAAGCTGTATTGGAGGATATAAAGATGACAAGATAAGGTTTTCACTTTCTTGAAGAGAGAACAAACAACATTTACTGATTATTTGTTGTATATCAGACATTGTACTTGGTACCCTATATGCCTTACTTAATCTTTACAATAATCCAGTAAGGTGGGTGGGTGTTATTTCCATTTTATAGATCAAGAAATTAAGTTCAAGAATGTTAAGTAAATTGTCCATAGTTACACTATAAGTCTGAGTTTGAATTTGGATCTGTGTTTCCCACAGTTCTTTAAGTTGCCATAGTTCTGAGGACCCATAAATATTTTACATTTCAGTGTTATAGATGTGTGAACTTTCTAAGAATTGGCCCAAAATGTAATTAACCAGTTAACTTTAATATAAACTTGACTCTACCTGTTAGGTTTCTCTATAACAAGGTAAAATGATTTCCACATTCTGTTGGGTAGTCTATAATTTAACAGTGCTCTATTATTGTGAATAAGGTGTAATATTCTACAAAGACTTAACAGTACCAATAACCTTTTTTGCAGGTTTTCTTCATTTAACAATTATTGGTTCTGATGAAAGTTGTCAGATGTTTGCCCAAAACCTTCCAAATGATTTTACATTTCTCTGTACACTATCCATAAGATAAATTTTGCTTTAAAAATTTAAACTTTTCTATAACCAAGCCATGTGTTTGGCACTTAGTAGATACTCAATACATTGATAAGAAGGCTCTATTTGCCACCTAGGATGAGAAATGTCTTGGCTCTTTTAAGAGAAATTGATTATAATCATTGACATAAGAAATTACTTTTCTTTCTTTAATTTATATTTCTAATCCCTTCTCCCCAAAATATCCCCTTGACAAATTCAAAAGAGATTTCTGCACTAGTTATGTGCAGAATACCTGTATACAGCACACTGCTATTTTATCCATTTGATGAGAAATTAGGAAATAGCATCTAATTTTGCAGTGATACCAGAAAGTGGGAAGTCTGTGTGTTGAGAAGACTAAAATTTTAGGGTGGCTTGGAGGAATGTAGTATGAGAAAGTAAGCAGGGTGGGTAAGATAGATTTCACAGTTTTTTCAAATTGTGGAAGTTTTATACTTTATTGTAGAAAATTTTGAAAATGCAGAAAAGCACAAAGAAAATAAAAGGTGCTCCTAGTTCTATCACTCAGAAATAACTGACAAACTTTCCCAACTTATAAGCCCCATGGTATTTGAGTCTATTTCCTTTTTTCTCCCTTTTTTATTGAGATATATTTAACATACAACATTGTATAGTTTTAAGATGTACAACATATTGATTTGATATTTTTCCTCCCTTTATCCCACTTACTTATTGGAATTTTAAAGAGAAATGAGGTTCACAGTTTTAAGATAGAAATAGCTATAGGTTGAAAAAAAATTGCCACTAGTTCTAGATAAATGAGTCCAACTAGCTTTATTGACTTTCATCTCAAAATATTTTGATTTTGAGTTAGTACTCTAAGGCAGTTTAAGAAGAAAAGTAAGTGGCAGGTACAGTATGGACTTAGTAATAGACAATAATGATACATAGCATTGACTCTGAACCATAAGTTGATAAAGTGTGGTTTTCAGGTTAGATTTGGTTATTAGAGAAATCTGAATACTTTATTGAATAAGGCATATCTTTAAATAGCTTCTCAGATATTTATTGACTACCTAGGTAAACATCTCTGTGCTGAAACTAGTGTTCTGTAATGATGGCTCTAAAATGAATCATGTTTTTTATCATCTCTAATTAATAAGATTTGGTCTAGTCTCCTCTAGCTTCTTTTCATATATGATCAATGTTTAGATAAAGGTAGGTAGGAGCACCTTCTAGGCATTGTCTGTTTACCCCAGGGCTTTTGCACCCAATTTCTTGGATTTTCTTTTTTACTTTCCAAATTTGACAGTGGTTAATTTTCATGCTTTTTATCAGTTTATTCCTGTGTGTCTACTTCAAACAAATAGAAAGAATGGAGTAGTAGTTTGTAGAGATGAAAATGATGTTACTTTCAAAAGCATACATAGTATTCGAATAGAAGAGTTAATTCTGCATCATTTTCTAGTAAAATGTCTTGTGTCAATTGTCAAATGTCAATTTCAAAAAAAAAACCAGTTTTACTCTAGACTATGAAAATATCATATGACATTTAATGTGATTAGTTTTTGATATACAGCAGAGTTCAAACTTGGCAGCAAAGTTAGTTGAAAATTAGTTGAAAGCTTTAAAAAGATATTTAAAATTTTGAATGAGATAATATACTAATGAAAAACTAACTTCTAATATCTTAGAAAAGCAGACTAGAGAGCACTTATTTTGATAAATGTCTAGTTTCTCTTAATGTTATCTAATGAAATTTTATTTGAAACTAATTCTATTGTCACATTCAGTTTTTCACATTCTCGCAAAAGTTAAATTTGTGGAATGTACATAAATACTATCTGTCAAAAATAAAGAACAGGAAAGCTTAGAAGACTTCCATAATAATACCTCTGATTGGAAGGTAAATATTAGTGTCACATTATAAAGATGAACTGATACACAAGAATTCCATAATATATATCGTAATTAGAATTTTATTCTATTTTAGAAATTTGGCAGTGATTACTTTTTCTAATGGGTTAAAGCTTTATTGCCCTGGCTCACAAACTCCTTAATTTATTGGAAAGTTGTTATGGCAGCATTTGAAATTTCTTTTAGATTTGTATAAGACATATTGACGACTCAGTGCATGTGGTAAATAACAGTCTTTTAAACATTAATCATATTGTTTTCCTTTTCCTATAGTTATTACCCTAGTGATTCTCTAAGGAGGTACTTGTTTTGCCTGTTTCAGAATTTTCACTGAACAAATTTCATTAAGTTTTTGGATTTTTAAAAAATTAAACCTAAGGTATAGTCAGTCAATAGTGTTGTAATAACTATGCATAGTGCCAGGTGGGTGCTAGACTAATCGGGTTAGATATAAATATCTAACCACTATGCTGTACGCTTGAAACTAATATAAAATAATATTGAATGTCAACTCTAATAGAACAAATTTTTTAAATCTAAAAAAAAAAAAAAAAACTTAGGTGCACTGCATTAGATAAATCATTATAATAAACACCCATGAACTACCACTCACTTTACACCTTTGCCAAAAAAGCTAGGAACTTAACCTCAATATGGTTTTTCTCCATTCCATCCCTCTACTTCTACCTTCTTATCAGTCAAGGTAATCATTATCTTGAATTCTGTGTTTATTCTTTCTTTATTCTTGTATATTTTGATTGCACATATAACTAAAAGATATATCTTTTAGTAGTTTTCGTATTGAATATAATCTTTTCGAACCTGCTTTTTTTGAGTATTATTGCTGATTTATCTATTGCATGTTTCTATACTCATTTATTTTAATTACTGTATAACATTTCATTAAATAAAATACCAACTCTCCTTGTTGGATATTTGGATACTTATCTAGTCACTCTTCTTTGTTGGTTTAGTTATTTTCTGGTTTTTGTAATTGTGAACAATGGACATTTTATGCATTATATATATATTCTATTTCAGAAATTCTGTTTTTACTCTAAGTGTGTGTGTGTGTGTGTGTGTTTCTATTGATTATATACAAAAGTAAAATTGCCTTTTCACAGGTTAGGTGAATGCCAAATTCTAGGAGATAATGCCCAACTTCAGTATGGTTGAGCCAATTTATATTCATATCAGCAATATATGTGATAAAAGATCTTTTGGTTATCCATCCCCTCCATTAAGAGACACTTTATGTTGTCTCTTAATTTTTACAGATCTGAAGAGTATAATATGTTATATCATTTTTATCTTGATTTGCATCTTCCTGATCATCACTGATGGAGAATGTTTCTTTTTATTTTTTCTGGCCTTTTATGTTTTCTCTTCAGTGAAATTCCTATTCATGTCTCCTGCTTATTTTTCTTTTTTTTTCTCATTGATTTATAAGAGTTCTTTATATTCTTCTTGTTAATCCTTTGTTTTATTGTGAATGTCTTCTCTCAGTTCATAACTTGTCTTTTCACTTTTTTTTTTTTAAGGAGTTTGTAGGAGGAACAGTTTTAAATGTTTCACCTTTTTTTGCAAATATTCAAAATTATTTATATCATTGCAATCAGCAAGCCTGCATTTAATATCTATTCTAGATTTGATATAGATGGGGTGAAGTTACCAAGTTTATGACCCGTGGATTCATAGTTATCCAATTGAACGACCATAGAAAGTTGCATAAAATACTGTATCATTTAACATATACTAGATACTCAAATGTTAGTTAACTCTAAGTGTGAATTTAGAAACAAAGAAACAATGAAAATTCTGTATGTAAATAGTTTGTCAACTCCTCATTTTTTCCATTCCATATCTTTTCAGTGAAAAATATGAGTCATTTTCAATATCTTATTCTTTCATTTGAAGGGAAGTATAATTCAAGTATAGAATTATATATTAAATGGTTATTCAGTTATGTACATAGGCTTTCATTAAAGTGCTGGAGTTAATCAGATTTAATGTTGGATATAAAACAAAATATTATTATTCTCTTGAAGAATTTACTGGTATTGCTAAACCTGGAATCTTAAATGCAGTTTGTGTCATTGCTATGTATTTTTGATAGAAACGAATTAATTTTAACTTTAGTCAAATTTGTTCATCTTTTTTTGTATTTGCTGTTCAAGAAATTGTTCCTTACTCTGTTAGTCACCAAATTTTCTCCTGAGTTTTGAAGTTTTATTTTTTACTTTTAAGCCATTGTATTTGGAGCTGATTTTTGAATATGGAGTAAATAAAGGTGTGAGTTATTTTTTAATTTTTAAAATATTATTTTGAAATGTATATCAATCTCATAATGTTAATTTAAAATAAAACATTTTTTAGTCTTAAGGACAGGAATATTTCTGAATAGCTTAGTTTTTGCAAGTTAGAAGTTTAAGGTTACATCATTCTAGGTTAATATACTATACCTGAAATTTTTACCTAAATCATTAGTAGCTTGTTCCCACCCCCACCCCTTCCACCCTTACAGTACCAGTTTGTGATTATTCTATTTTTTGTTGCATCCCCTAAAGCCTTGGTAACTTCTTGGTAACTGCCTTCGTATTTTCCAGTTGTAGCTCAACCTTTTCTATTTTCTTAAGTCATACCACCACTTCCTCCTCCTTAGTTCCCAGCAAATCTCTTACCTACTCACTGCCTCTACTTAATAATATGTAGTATTAAATGAGTTTCCTCAGTCTTCTCTTCATTTTGAAATTTCTTGGAATTTTAGCTATCTCTCTCTCTTTTTTAATCCATATTTAAGAAAAAATTCTTTTACCTTGTAAAGGCTATACTCTCCTGGACTTCTACTTTTTTTAGACTATCATTTCACTCTTTTGCATAACGAGCCTTTCATTCTCTCTTGACTCTTTTCCTAAAGATAAGTTCACATCTCTCCTTTTGATAATACTTTTTCTTTAATACTGCTGTCCCCTCAAACTTCTTTTAATCATCACAGTCCTTTAAAGAAATTTCTTAGGTATTTTCTACCATTTGTTTCTTAACTTACTGAAATATGACTTTTGTCCCAATTATTCTCTTAAAAACATCCTTGACCACACCTGCTCATTCTTCTCCTTAGAGACAATTGATGCTGCTTCAGCTTCCCGAAACTTTGTTTAAATTAAGCTTCATGGACCCTACACAATATTAGTTACTTTTCTTTCATCATATGTATCCATAGTTGCTATTATTGCTTTCTTTTGATAACTAGTTTAAATATTCTACCTTTTTTAGTCCATTTTTCTCTAATTCTTTAGATTAACCACCAGAATTAGTGACATTTTATTTTGTTTCAGGGTTGCAGGGAATAGAAACCTATTTCTATTAGCTTAAACAAAAATTGGATTTATCGGAAAGCTACAGGGACATCTCACTTAATCAAGTGTAGGATGTATAGCCAGGTCTCATGAGGACTAAACAGTAAAGTAGAGGCCTTCTCTCTAGGGCTACATATTCTCATATCCCTTCTTTATATATACTGCATTGTATTTCATTTGTATTACTGGTTTTGCTTTCATGTATTCCCCAAGTGGTACTCCTAACTTCTTAATTTACATTAATCAGCAAGTCCAATGCCCACAGCTAACTGACTCACTTATTCTGTGCCACAATTCTAAATTGTTGGATGAAAAAATCTGATTGACCCCATTCGGAGCATGTACCCATGATCCAGTCAATTGACAATGGAGGAATAGAGTTCTCAGTACCAGTATGGCAACAAGGACTCTCCTGTGAGTTAGGGATGGGGCTGTTCTCTGAGAAGAGAATGTAGGTTAAGAAAGAGCTTTTGTACTTAAGCCTTTTTAGTAACTCCATTGATTATAGGAAAAAATATATTAGCTCTTCCATCATCTGACCCTTTTCAATCTTTTCAAATTTTTCTTCATGTGTATCTTACACTTTGTGATATTAAAATATTTTCAGTTCTTAGAACTACACTGCTTCTTTATACCTTTGCATAAAGATACCTTTGTATCTTTGTGTATGCTGTTTCTAATTTTAAGAATGCTAGTATTGATCATTTGTCTGAAGAGCCTTTGACAAGTTGGACACTCCTGAAAATTCTAAGAAAAATGTATTCATTGAATATAGGGATATAGTCATATAATAAAGAAAAATTTTATTTAACATACATTTTGATAGATAACTAAGTTTAGTTATTGGTTATGTAGCATTTTAATCCATTGGCAAATTAGTCTACTTACCATTTTGCATCTCCTGTTACTGAACATATCACCCAGTATGGCAATTAATTGTTCAGTTATATATGTCTCTCTCACTTTCAGGACAGGAAGCTGGTCTTACTCATCTTTATGTCCCTAGCACCTGGCATATGGTTTATGCTTGATAAATGCTTGAATAAGTAAATGATCAATTTCTGTAACCGATTCTATGACTGACCTGCTACATCTCACTACTCGGTATTTCTAAAGGTTGTCATTCTATCCCTCATTGCCAGTGCTTGAAATTTGCTGGTCATTTTTGACCACTGTCTCAGCCTCTTCAATTAATTCTTCTAATTATGTAACTTTAATTCATTTTGTCACTATCCAAGTTTGAGCCCTCTAATCATTTGGATGATTATAATATCTTGCTATTCCACCTCTGCCTCTTTAGTCTCATTCGGTTTTTATTTAGAGTATGTACAGCTGCTGGATTCAAAGTTGTCTCCAACATTCAGTGATTCCTTACTGTCTGTGAGATACAATTCTAATTCCTTAGCTCACCAGTGAAGGCTGTCATTGTTGTAGCCCCTAAATACCTTTTAATTCTTAGCTCTTATTATGCAAGAAGCCTGTTTTTCAGGCATACCATGACAGGTGATTTTTTCTTACTATATATTTTGCTGTCTTCTATCAACTGGGATGCTACTTTAAGACCCAATTGAAATTCTGCTTTTTTTCTTATTTTTCCCTAGTCATGTATAATCCCTCTCAAAATTTAAGTAGGATATTTTCTCTCTGATGACATTTATTACGTATTGCATTGCGCTGTGGTTATTTGTATCCCACTTCATTTTCACTCCTTGATTGAATGTGTAAAATCTTTGAGGGAAAGGACTGTATATACTATGTCCATCTTTTACCCCTTTAGTCCCGAGCAGAGCACCTTGTACATATTAGCTACTTGTTAATGTTTATTGAATAAGTAACAGTCTCATGTCTGAAAATCCCCAGATTTTACATTTATTACATTAAACTCTTTTTTTGCTATTTTGGTACACAGAGAGAAGTCGAATGGCATTATGTGATTTTTCTTTAGGCACAGTCACTTGACAGATACATAATTTAAAATTTATTACCTCCAATCATATAATTGAGTTTTCTATCTCAGAATGAGAATTTTATACTAGCAGAAGGAGTTTTACCTAGATACAACTGAAGCTAGTAATAATAATAAAAAAGACAATTTTGTTATTAAAAACAAATTACAACCAAGTCATATCAATGTTGCTTCACTTAATCCTTAAACAAAACCTACTGAAGCACTGCTACTATCTCCACCTTATAGAGAAAATTAGCTAGAGTTTAGAGAAATTAACTCCTCCATGGTCATTGGCCTGAACCAAGATGCCAACCTAGGTCTCTCTACCTCTTAATCTGTATACTCCAGTGCCTCTTTCTCTTTTTGGCATTTTTCTCTGCTCCTTATTTTCTCAGACTCATCCCCACTCCAGTAACCACAGCCTCTCCTGTCTGTCAAATTCTTACCCTAGCTTTTCATTTTTTTTGCAGCATCTCATATCTTTACTTCTCCCTCAACAATGCCAGTACTTGCTTTTTTATTAGGATTGTTCTTGATGACTAGTTGATCTGAAATCTTACCTTCAAGCTCTAGCTAGGTAAGATAGGCTTGAACCCCATGGAAATCCCAAATCTCCCCAAGATTTCTATGTTTTCCTGGTAGGGGGCACTTAAGTACTCATGACACTCTCTGCTTCCTGCATTTCTGTTTCTGTACATGTTTATAGACATATAACAATTTAACTGGTTTCAACAAAGATACCCATATTTCATTTAGTTTCCCCCCATCTCCATTGTATACCTAGTTTCATACCCTATGGCTGGCTCCTCTCCTCATCTTCCTGTCTTTTTTTCTATTCTTTCTTCTTTATTTGCTATTGAAACTCCAAATTCTTCTCTCCTTAAGGAAGAGAAAGAGAGTTCAGTTCCCTCAGATTCCTGCTCTCAAACAGCACAGCCAAATTCCTCAACTATTCATATATTTAAACATGTTACAACCACGGTGTCATGGACCAGTGCTGTTCATGATGATATTTTCACACAAAGAATAGTGCTGTATCAGTATGTATCTTGTGTATGTTGATAAAAAAAAATTGCCAATTTGTAACTAAAGGGGTGGACTGTACTCCATTTTGAGATTTTGCCATTGCTGCTTCTCTGTACTTCCTTTCTTGATGTCAAAATGTATTCGCTTTTAAGAAATGATAAGGATAATTGATGATAATATACTAACTGGCAAAAAGATAAATCAGGACGTACACATATTTTTTCATTCCAAATTTTCTTTTGAAATATACTGATCAATAATTTCAAGCCCTAGTTAAGATCACTGGTCTAGTAGATAATTCACATTTTGGAATCATACAGACCTATGTTTAAATCCCACTTGGCACATATTAGCTGTCTGTATTATTTAGCTCCATGAGGCAAGTTTTCTTATAAAATAGGGATAATTTGTGGCTCAGAGGGCTCTTGTATTTTTTTTAAGTACATAAAGTTCCTGGTATATTAGTGGATACTTAGTAACCTTTGCTCTGTCAGGTTTACATTTTGGGATTACTTTGTTTTTCTTTAAGTATTTAAGTTGTGTAGTTGACAGGATAGCCACAGTTGTGCATAAGAGACCAAGAGAACTTACCATACTTCATAGGTTACTTGTTTTCCCCTCTTTTCTTTCCTTTTTTGCTTCATGGAGGGTATAAAAAGGATAGCTATCTTACAGGTGTGTATATTTCTACATTTATCTTGAGTTTGCTGAAATTTTAAGAATAAAGAAATCATAGGTTGACCTATGATGAACTTCTATAATTAAGCTTTTATTTAAGAATCCGTGATTCGTTATTTGTCATGCAAAAAATATGCAACTCAGTGACTTCATGAAGCAGTTCAAATAAATTCAGATCCTTGTTTTGTCCTTTCCTAGAGGCTTTTGGACTTTTTACAAATTTGAACTAAGATTATATCTGCAGGGTTCAGAGTGGTCCTGCACATTTAAGTACTAGAGGAACATATTTATGGTAATATACTTCTGAATATTGATAAATAATATCAACTCTAATTGAATGCTTGATCTTTGATGTGTAAATTATACTGTCCAATTGTTTATTGCTTATTTGTTATCATAATTACTGTCTTTTTATTTTGTTGCTATGGAAACTTTATCTTTGCACTCCGGCATCAGGAGAGGGTTCATTTTACTATAAATTTTTGTTCTGGTACATGTTTTCACTGCGTTAGAACCTCATAAAACTGTGCAGAATTCTATGCTTAGTTTTGATTTGTCTTTTTAAAGATTGCCTTATAACCAATGGAAACTTTAAATATCATATCTAAAGTAAAATTCTTGCTTTACCAAATCCCTAAAAACACTTTACTAATTTTTTTAAGTGGACCTTTTGATATGCAAATGTCAAATTATAATATACACCTGAAAGTTATGTAATTGTATTAACTAATGTTACCCCAATAAACTTAATTAAAAAATAATAAAATAAAATAAATAAGAATAAAAAAATAAAAAATTCAAAAAAAGTGGACCTTTTGTTTTCTTTGAGGTTGGCAAGATGGGGGATAATTATTTTAGTATCGTGTAATGGTAATTATAGAGAAGGAATTGGTGTTAATTATAAAGGTATCTCATACAAAATAAAAAAGAACCATGTTGAAAAAATAAGTAGTATCATTCTATGTTTGTGAAGCATTTTTGAGTTGTAAAGCACTTTTACACACTTTATTTCACTCAATTATTAAAAAGACCCTTGAGTTAGGTATGGGATGGGATTATTATACCCAATTTACAGGTATTTATATTTATTCAACCAATGTCTGCTTTGACCTGAACTATTATCTTCTCACTTCTATCCCTCATTTTAGTACTCCCACAATTCAAGTTTTATTAACTTTTAAGGTTGTATTTTTTACTTTAGTATACCTAAAAAATGGTTGACATTTTCAAAGCTGTGTTAAAAGTGAGTGTGAAAAATGTAGTTTTTTCCCCAAGAGAATTGAAAATAACTATAAGAGGGACTATGTAATATGCCATCTAGTTGTGAGTATTCATGGTAGTATTAAAGTTCTTGTAGTACTTTTCTAACATAAAAATATTGTAAAGGTGTGGTAATTTCAGCAGCAGTAGTATGTAACCTCTGGAGAGTTTATCATGATTTAAAGTTTACATAAAATTTAAAAATCATTTAAACTATTACTAATGAAGTTGAATGATGTTTTCTGTATTTATAAATTATATATAGAAGAGGCCAATCATGTTACCCACAATATAGACTTGCAAAGTTAGTGTTTTAATATGCATGAGATATTTTAGTGCACTGAAAAAACATTCATGTTTTATATTTTACAAAGGAATAATATCTTACTGAGGTTAAAGGTGAGTCTGCACTTATTTCTACTTTATGACTATTTGTAGGGGTAAAGATCTTTTAGTGATAAACTGCTTTAAATAAAAAACAAGTTTTTAAAAAGTCTAATAATACTTCATTTTATAAGCCCTTTTCCACTTGAGCATCTAACAACTTTCCTAAAATATTTTGTTGTAATATGTTAACACTCTTAATGATCATTGCATTGGTCCTAAATACATTCAGATAGATTTATGAGGAAAATGATAACCTCTTTTGTTTATGTTACCTACATTGGTTTTATCCTCTTTTCTTGTGCATGAGTTATTAATGGTAGTATTCTCATCACTATCCTAATTTTTCCTTGCTATACTCTACAACCTGAGAGCTGTACTTTTATTACACCCTTCTACTAAAATAGTCTTATCTCTAAGGAAGTTAGAAATAACTGTATACAGTAACAAATAACTAAATACACTTCTGGGTTTTGTTTTTCTTGTTGCTCAAGTATGTGACTTGCTCAAGGCCAGCTCTGTTGCCAGTGCCTAAAACCAAACTAAACCAAACAGCAAAGCACTACTCTACAATTCAGGTTTGACTTTATTTTTTCTAGCCTTGTGACTTTTTAAAAGAGCTCAATTACTCTGTCTGGCTAGATCCTGTACAAGTCAAATGCTTAGCTCTTGGCTATCATGTGGTAATGTAGTACAACTTGATTCATTATAGGGTTACTGTACTTTTCTCTGCAGATCTGATGTTTTGATCTTCAAGAACTATTTTATTTCCTTTATTGGTGACTTTAGATTTCTAGTTAGCGTGTGCTATCAGAAGTACTTATTTGATTAAATTGTGATGCTTTAAATTTTTTTTAATTGTGGTAAAATACACAGAACAGTTACTACCTTAACCATTTTTAAGTGTACAGTTCAGTGGTATTAAGTACATCCACCATATTGTGCAGCCGTTACCACTTCCAAAACTCTTTTCATCTTGGAAAGCTGAAACTTTGTACCCATTAATCACTAACTCCCCAGTACTCCCTCCTCCCAGATCTTGGCAAACACTTTTCTACTTTCTGTCTCTATTAATTTGTCATCTAAGTAGGATCATGCAGTATATGTCTTTTTGTGACTGGCTTATTTTGCTTAGTATAATGTCATCAAGTTTCATTCATTTTATAGCATGTGTCAGAATTTCCTTCCTTTTTAAGCCTGAATAATATTCCATTGTATGTATATACTACATTTTGTTTATCCGCTCATCTGTTGATGGACACTTAGGTGGCTTCCTGCGATGCTTTAAGTTAAGTATAGCACTACTGTAGACTATTGTACCTAGTCATGATCATTTGCTTGTCTGTAACTTGTTCAGTACAGTAGCCATGAGCTGCCTGTGGCTATTAAAATTAAAATTTAAATTAAGATGTAAAATTCTTCAGTCACTCTAGCCACATATTAAGGGTTCAATAGCCACATGTGTCTGTTGGCTGCCATATTGGACAGCATTGATATATAGAGCATTTCGATCATTGCAGAAAGTTCTATTGAACAGTGCCAGATAATGAGTGTACAAGTCTATTTTAATACTTGAGTTTTGAGAAGACAGAAAAGTCCCTTGTGGGCTATAAAAATATTTTATTTACATTTGAAAAGAAATTTATTAGTTTTGTTTCTAAAGTAATTATTTAAAGGCATTTTTGCAGTGAGTCCAGAGGATTTAATCATACTCTTACAGGAAAGTGTTAAAATACTTGGTGCATTTTAAATAAACTGGTTTTCAGGAAAAGTAAATAATAATCAGTGTCTTAGAAGTTTAATATATTAAAAATATATAAACCTTTGTATATATCAAAGATTTACAGAAAAATAGTTTGAGTTTGAAGTCATATTTTGTATCCATCATTCTCTTAGAGGCATATGTGTTAAAATTACATTCTTGTTTTAGGAGTGTGAGTTTGATCCTAGGTGTAGAAAACACATGATTAGTAGTAATTTGTCCAGTTTTTTAATTTTGAGATCTTAAACTTATTCTAGGAATTCTGTATTTTTTAATTTTTACTTGATTTTTTTGTTGAGATATAATTGACATAAAACATTTCATTAGTTTTAGGTATACAGCATAAGATTTGAAATGTGTATATATTGTGAAATGATTACCATGATAAGTTTAGTTAACATCATCACCACACATAGTTACAAATTTATTTTACTTTTAATGAAAACTTTTAAGATATTCTTAGTTACTTGCAAATATGTTATACAGTATTGTTAACTAGAAAGTCTATATTCTTAAGCATTTTACAATCACTGAGATTAGATGAAGCATTTTTGGGGGGGGGCAGCTTTAAATGCCATCTTTAGGGAACTGGAGGTGCAGGTTCTGTGTGTGTCTCTGTGTAGCATTCCCTGTATCATTTGAGTTTTATGTTTTTATTAATGCCAGTTTGTTAACCTGTCTTTTAAAATACTTTTTAAAAGATATTGCAAAATATTTTTAATGCTTGCAAGTTTTAAACCAGCTAGCTATGTTTAGAAATTATTTTAACTTGCTGAATAATTGCTTGAGCTTGAGAATTCATTTGAATCTAGCATTTTTAAGTAATTACAAAAATAATTAATTCCTTGAGTATATTATTTGAAAGAATATTATATTATTTATATTATTTGAAAGAATAATATACTCAAGGAATTAAGCTAAACAAATAAAATTCCTCATTTCTAAGAAAAATGGTTTATGTAGTTTTCAAAATTAAATAGGAAATTGACCTAATCTCATTTTTAAAAAACTAAAGAATTTTCCATATCAAAACTTTTGACTGTTATTGTACTAATTTAAAAACAATTTTCAGTTAGAACTAATAGTAAAGAATCAAAAATTAGGCTGTTCTGACCTTGTGGAAAGAGAAAGGAGTGATATTGATAATAAGCAGCCCTGGAATAGGTATCTTTTTAGGCTTAATTATTAGTCTTAAGAAAGGATACCAGTTCGTATTCCAACTTTTTATAAAACAGAAACTTTTGTTTTTGTTACTAACTTAGCTTAGTACAGTTATAGTTAATGAGCTGGTGTAATAATGAGAAGTGGCTGAAGCTGAGGAAAGCAGATAATTTTTTAAATCTAGTATATATGTAGTAATCATAAAAAAGCTTCAGTAACCAAAAGAATAAGATATATTTAAATGAAAGGAAAATTGTTCTCTTGCTATAGATTTTCTACTGTATAAATAGCAGAAACAAATAGCGAACATTGAGTTTAGGAAAATGTTGCTAAATCAGAATTTCACAGTTCACCATTTAAATACTAGCATTTTGTTTTTATCTGATGATAATGCAGCAAGTTTTTTTCATATCCAGGCAAGGATATAATTCATTAATTCAGTCAATAGGAATTCTGTATACTCGCTATTGTAATCAAATAATAACAAATGAATTGTGGTAGTATTGTAAAATTAAAACACACATTCTCTTTGTTTTCAGAAGTCCCTAGATAAACTTTATTTAAATTATTTTAAAAGCTGTGTTATTAAGACTTTTATTATTTGAGTGAGTCAGCTTGAAAGGAGATCAGTTCTTATGATACATTGCCAACTAGACACCAGTGAAAGTTCTTATTCAAAACCTTTCATTTGTATAAAAAGAGCAGTTTACTAAGGGATTGCATTGTTGAAAGGATTCTATATCAAGAGCCGTATAATTTTAAGTACACTACTTACAGCCTTAGAAAACTGGTCAAAATAATCCTTATTTAATAAAAATAATTTTTAAATGTTCATAGAGTATAGAACAGAGGCCACAACTAACATTCCTTCAAGGGTCTAGGCAAGTAATATAAATTAGTGAAGCAGGTGAATACAAGAGACATACATACATTGTGGGATTGGCAGTGACTGGACAGGGAAGCAGGGATAAAGCAGCTGGTGGCAGCCACTTCTCAGCTGTGGTCATCTGCTTCCATGTGGGGCCCTTATTGCCTTTTATTGGGGGATATGTTCTAAATTTTAAAATATTTGTTTATATTCTTAGAAGACTATTAACCAAACAATACGTGTTTGTAGATCCATCTCTACCTCTACAGTAATTTCTTCATTAAATTAAATATTGAAGAGCCTACCATATTCAGGTATCATATAAAGAACTATAGGATATACAAAGAAACATGGCACATGGCCTCTATCCTTTAGAACAGCATTATTCAGTAATACTTCCTGGGATGATGGAAATGTATATCCTTTCAGTAACTATCCAGTATGGTAGCCACTAGTTACATGTGAATTGTAGCTAGTACAACTAAATAACGGACTTTTAGTTTAATTTATATTTAAATATACACAGCCACATGTGGTTGGTGACTGCTGAACTGACAGGGCATTCTGGAAATTAAACTTAGTTGCTAAAAAATCATTAAAAGTTGCCAGTTCAAGATTTAAATTTCAGTACTGCAGTGGAAGAGATGGCTTGAGGTCATGCACAGTTTCTAAGTGTTATACAGGCAGTTGCTATAGGACTTCAAAGGAGGGAGTGGTCACTTTAAGAAAGCCTTTGGAGAGGAGGTGAAATTTAAACTAGCTTGCGGGAGGGATAGGTAGAATGATTTTAAGAGGAAATGATGTTCTAGGAGAGTGAGATAATGGGAATCAAATGCACACAGGCAGGAAAAATTAAAGAAAAACTTTCTATTTTTCATTCAGAAGGCTACTCCAAATTATGTTCTTTTTGTTTGTTTGTTTGTTTTGTTTTGTTTTTTTACGTTTGACAGGAAAATTATTTAATAATTGAAGTTGACCTTGATGTATTGCTGGTTCTAAACTTTGGTCAGCAGCTTGAGAAAAAGGCACTGTGCTGTTTTTATTCTTTCAGGTCAACAACCAAAAGAGATGTAAAGAATGTAACTTTTAAAAAAAATAGCTTTACTTTATATTTATTACTCTTTTTACTTGGAATATGCATATTTTACCACTTTGAAGTTTTTTATTCAGTTATGTGATTTCTTTCTGGTATGATGTAAGATATTTAATTCAAGAAGCTGTTGGAGGAAACAAATGAAAGCTCTCAACTGTAATTTTCATGAAGTATCTTAGTTTCAGTTGAATTTGTCATTTGTATTTTCTAGAGATTTACATGGAAAGAATTGTATAGTATGTACTTTTTATTACATAGCTTCTTTCACTCTGCATAGTGATTTTGAGATTCCACCATGCTGTTGAATGTATAGTTAATTCCTTTTTATTGCTGAGTAACAGTCTATTGTATGGATATACACAATTTGTTTATTTGTTCATAGATTTGGGTTGTTGAGAGGTATTACAAATAAAGCTGCTGTGAATATTTGTGTTGCAAGTTTTTAGTGGATTTGTGCTTTCATTAATTCTTAAATGCTTAGGAGAGAAATAGCTTATTTTGGTATAAAATGTAGCATTATTTTAATTTCATTTCCCTAATTATAACAGAAGGTTGGTTTATTTTCATCTGTTGTTTTTCATTCTGAATTCTTTTTCTATTAATTACCTAATTGTATCTTTCTAACTAAAATATTGAAGGAAAGAAACTCTAATAGCTCATATTTCTTTATCCCAGAGTGCTCTAGGGCATGGCAAAAGTAATCCATGCTTAATTCATATTTGTATTACTAAGATACTTGGGTCTGTAATTGTTCTTATATTTTTCTTTTAATGTATTTTTACTTATTTTGTATATTTGAAGAAAAGCGAGCGTATGGGACAGAATTAAGTAGTATATGAGAATAAAACTGCCATTTGGTTATGGTCAGTAGCATGATTAATACTAATGCTGGTTGCCCATCTGGAGTGGGGGAGGGTAGAGAACTCAAATCATTCATTATTAAGTGTTTCCTTGATGCATAATGCCTTAGTGACATTCTGTAGATCTAAAGTGATATTCTACCTGTGATCCTCTATGGTTTTTGTGGTTCAGCCTACCTAACCTGTAGTTCTTGTGTTAATGTGAATAGAAATAAGGAAACTAATTATGGGTGTTAACTGACTGGTTCTCTGTAGATTTTTGTTATCTAACCCCACCCTAATGGAATGTCATTTTTTTTTTAGAAACTTATGAATCGTGATTAAAATGTAGTTTTGTTAAATATTATATCATATTATGCTTCATCAATGAGGAATAAAGTATATTTTCTGAATAAATTAGTCTTTATCCTTTAACATATAAAACATTGATTTTTAACATTGTTTTTGGAAATTACATTTATGCAGTATATGTCACATTTTGCTCTCTGATTTACATAATATACACAGAAAATTTGACTTTTTCTTGAGGTATGTAGTACTCCTTATTCCTGTACAAAACAGCCTTAGCAGTAGTATGATTTTTTTTTCTACTTTTTCTCTTGAGTTTTACTTTTTACTCAGTATGTCAACTTTGAGTGGTCGTTTCGTCATTCATTCAACAAATATCTACTGAGCACCTTCTATGTTCTAAGTGTTATTCTGGGATCTGGTCATACAATAGTGATCAAAATATTTTATAGTGATTAAAGGTGCTTCCTTCTCTAATGGAATTTAAAATGTGGAGGGGAACGTAGATATTACATAATTATAAAAGAATATTTGGACTCCCAGGGATCCTTGGACCACATTTTGAGAACTGCTGAAATAGGATAATGAAGGAAAAAAAGGAAGCATACAATCCTAGTTCATTAAAGCAAAAGTTGTTTATAGGATTCAAAATGGATGTAATGTAAACTTTGAGTTAAAATTAGAACTAAGCACTATTTTACAAAAGAAATCATGGAAAGACTAAGAATTTGCTACAAATCTTATAGAAAATCAGTGGCAGAACCATGACTAGAATTTAGGATTTTTTATTTATAATCTCTTTCTTTATTTTCCTCTCCTCTCCCCTCTCCTCAACCTTGCCTTTATTTTTTTTATTTGTTAATTTTTTTATGCATTCATCCTTGCCTTTAATATCCCACTTTTGTTTAATCATTCTAGATATTTTTGGTATGAAATGTTTCTGTGTTGGAAGCATGTGAGAGCCTGAGATTTGTACATTCTGTCTATTAAAATGGCAATGATGTTTAATTCTGTTTTTGATTGAGATGTCTTTATTCCTAGTGGTAATTTTAGAAATAATATTAAATGCAAGATATGATTGGGATGAAAAGTGATATTTGTATTTATGAAGTGATTAAATCATAGTCGTTTAAATTATTGCTTTGGATATACAATGCATTTTAATAAAATACACATTTGGAATCTCTTTAGAATGCTTATAAGGCACTTTACAGTTGCAGATAGAAATGTGATCATTTATATTAGTAAGTAGATAAACTGCACATATATGTAGGATTGGTATACATTTAAGAGAAGTAGAAACAATGTGGATACATTATTTTTAATCTACTTTTCCTAAGCTTTTATAATTCTAAGATGAGCAAATTTTTGTGACACATTAATGGCTTAAAATTTATTTGTTTTATATATACATATGTATTAGTGATATTTTATGGGCTTAAAGTCACGTTTTTCGAGCTAACCTGATTTGCACTTTATCAACAACTTATTAATTAGATGTGCTTCTCTGTACTTAGATCTGAGCCACCAAATTATAGGAAGAGTGGCTTGATCATTCTTGTATCATCAGCATCTGGAATAGGACTCTACACATAATAGATATTTAATAAATTGTTGCTCAAGAAAACAGTTTTAAAAAAGCAAACGTATGCTAACTTATAGGACAGAAGATAAATCAGAGTTCCTATATGCCAGAAACTGAATTATCATTTATATCTGATCAGACTATTATAGGCTACTCACCCTTTCTATATGTTTTTGTAGTACCTAACGGAATATGACTTTTGTAGGAGGAATGTGCTTCCAATTATGGTTATTATGTTCTATTAAAATTTGTCAAGAGAACTTGACACCATATTCTGAGTTAAGAATGTAATGTACATGATTCCTCCAGGTGGGTAAATAACCAGGATTTGTTATAAATTATTAAAAACATATTAACATAACATACCATAAAATGTAAAGTATTTTTTAAATTTTTTTAATTTAATTTACTTATTTTTATGGTGACATTGGTTAACAAAATCCACTAAGTTTCAGGTGTAAAATTTAACAGTAAGGCACATACATATTGCATTATGTGTTCAACTCCCATAGTTAGATTTCTTTCTGTCACCACATATTTGACCCCTTTTACCCTATCTACCTCCCACTTCCCTTTTCCCTTCCAGTCTCTGGTAACCACTAGTCTGTTGCCATGTCCATGAGTCTCTGTTTCTTCATCTTGTTCATTTGTTGCTTTTAGGTTTATATCTCACATTAAAGTGATATCATGTGATTTTTAGCTTTTTCTGTCTGATTTCACTTAACATGATTATCTCGAGGTCTGTCCATATTGTCACAAATAGCAGTATTTCATCTCTTCTTATGGCTGAGTAATATTCCATTGTATATATGTACCACTGCTTCTTTATCCAGTCATCTATTCTAGGACACTTTGGTTGCTTCCATGTCCTGACCACCGTGAATAATGCTGCTATGAACATCAGTGTGCAAATATCTTTTTGGATATGAGTTTTCAAATCTTTGGGGTAAATACCCAGTTGAAGGATTGCTGGATAACATGGTAGATCCATTCTTTTGGAGAACCTCCATACTGGTTTCATAGTGACTATACCAATTTGCAGTCCCACCAGCAGTGTATGAAGATTCCTTTTTCTCCACATCCTCTCCAACATTGTTATTATTTGTCCTGTTGATAACAGCTATTCTAACATGTGAGATGGTATCTCATTGTGGTTTAGATTTACATTTCCCTAATAGCTAGCGATGATGAGCATCTTTTCATATGCTTGTTGGCCATTTGTATGTCTTCTTGGGAGAAGTTTCTGTTCAGGTCCTCTGCCCATTTTTTGATTGGATTGTTTTGTTGTTGTTGTTGTTGTTGTTGTTGTTATTGAGTTGTATGAGTTCTTTGTATAATTTGGATATTAGGCTCTTATCAGAGGTGTTGCTTGCAGATATATTTTCCCATTTGGATGGTTGTCTCTTTATCTTGTTGACGATTTCTTTTGCTGTGCAGAAGCTTTTTAGTTTGTTATAGTCCCATTCCTTTATTTTTGCTTTTACTTCCTTTGCCTTTGAGGTCAAATCCATAAAATCCTCTTTAAGTCCAAGGTGTAAAATATTTTAAATTAAGATTAAGTCAGATTCCATGTAAGACACCAGCTTGTGCAAATTTCACTTGACTCGTATTTAATACATTTGTGCCATTTTAATTGTTTTATTCTGCTTTGTTGATATTTGTGGACACCAACTTGTCTTGCACTTGACTAATTAGTTTTACTTTCTCAGGGACTTTTTTTTTGTATTGTCTGTATAGTTTCAATGTTGCCTTGCCCACCTCCCAGCTCTGAGTAACTGACAACTTGCTTTCTATTTCTTGAACTTAACCAGTAAAATAAAACATTTAATGAGGGTCCCACCCTGACTCCCTCCTTCCCACCTTCAGCCACCTCTTTGTTCTTCCCTTCCTCCCTGTCTATCTTTCCATTCATTTCTCTATCTTTTATAATCTTAGTTTGGTTGCCTTTTATTGTATACTTTCATACAACACCAAAAGCATCTCCGGGTTTTTCCTTTATAATCTTTTCTCTTAATATCTCTTTGTTTAAGCCCCTAAATTCCTATTGTTCATTATGCTTGGAATAAATATGCTACTATGTTATCTCTTTTATTTATATTTAATTATTTAAAAAATATTTAATACTTTAGTATACTAGAGGTTTTTGTAATAAGTGAAGTCTACTCTAAATTAAGCATGATACAAAAGAATTAATTTTAGCCCCATCTTTTATTTATTTTGATATCCTATTATCCTTTGCCCACTTTTTGGCTGTATTTAGCAATAATGATAATGTTGGCTTTCCTGGTAATTGAATAAGTGATAAATGCTGGACACTGTGACAGAGATTTCTATATCTTACTAATTTAATCATTTTTATAGTCTTTTGAGACAAAACCTTTGTTTTCAGTTGTTCTGATGTACTTGTAGCCTTTGTTATTTTATTAGTCTTGGCTTTCTGTTTTATAGAATCTCTGTTTCTGCTTGTCACTTTCTTACCTGTGTATGTCTATCTTATTGTCATCTTCACAACAAGAATTTCCACATATTTCCGCAATGCCCTTAGGAGCTGATAAAGCCCCTACTGAGAAGTTATGGCTAGGGAAAATGACTTTTAGTTCACGTTTAGAGACAGAGGAAAATTATAATGTATAGGTAGCCCTTTAAAAATTATTTTACTCTCTGTTTTTAAAAGTGTCAGTTAAAGTATTATGGCCAATAACAGGTATATATGAAACTATTATCATTTCTTATATTGTTAGGACAAAGAACACAAAACAGGGCTTGTATGTTTTATATTCTGGGAAGTTCAGGAATGGAGAAGGTTCACAATGAAGAAGATCCCCTGCTTTACCTTCAGAGGTATAAGAACAAATAGAATGTAGGCACTGAGGAAGATTTCTTTGATCATCCAGAGTTCTGCTTAATATAATTTTTGAAGTTACTTAAATTTTTAACGCGGTTTTGTATAAAGAAGGTATTCTATGAAATTAATTAATCAAGGTCTTACTTTTGCTTTTTTAATGAACATATTAAAAAGTATTTTTTGCATAATAGGCTCCTAAGAAATAGCTGATAGGTGGAAGGTAACTGGTTGACGAAAGGCTAGGCTTACATGGGTTCTGAACTTGGGGTGTGTGGAAGGACTTTTAGGGATCTTTGAACCTTCAGAAACCTCCTGCCAGTGTGTGTGTGTCGCAAACATGGAATTTTCTGAGAGTCCATTGCTTTCATCAGGATCCCAGAGTAGCGCTGTAATCTCTACCCCCAACCCCTACCCCAACTCCACAGACAAAAAAAAAAGTTTAAGAACCACTGCTAGGGAAAGATTTATAAAATTGATTGGTGATTAGATGCTCTTAGAGTTTTTGGTAGCTTTAGTTCTTGTCACTTGATAATGAGTCCTCTGGTTTAGAATACTGACAAGGTAAAGTTATTTCTATTTTATGCAGATAAAGTTTTAAGAATTTGGAATGTGAAGATGAAATAACAAAGAAAAATTAAGTGGTCATTAAAACGATAGTTACAAAATTGAGGTTTTACTTACCATATAATTTTCTTTTGTGCTTGAATAGGCATGTGACTTAATTGAAAAAACAATAATTTACAACTGAAAGCCCTTTCCATATTATAAATGTGAGAACTGTTTTGATTTCTGACTCTGCCTGTTTGTGGTTCCCAATACCCTATCTTTTTGCATGAAACTTTCTATAACTAAAGCTTATTTTTTTCAGTAGTGGGTAGAGTTTTGGGTTTTTATATGGGGGATTGATATTTTACCAACGAAACTTGAAATATCATTCTTTTTTAAAAAAAAATAATTCCCTTAAAGGTATTTATTAATTAGCTACAATGTACCAGATACTGTGCTGGAGACACAGTCATGAACTGCCTCTGCTCTTATAGAGCTTGCCTTATTGTCAAGCAGGGAAAACAAAGTAAAGTATGATAAGGAATGTGATAGGGAATGTGCGCAAATGCTATAGATCACATCACAGGAGTGCCTATGCAATGATTGTAAATGGTATTTTGCTTTTAACTTTAGTGTCCACATGGTCATTGTGAGTACATAGAAGTACGATTGATTTTTGAATGTTCTGTATCATGTGATATTGCTGTACTCTTTTATTCTTGAAAATTTATTCTGGTAAATTTCTTGGGAATTTCTCTATATAGTGAGGACCATGTTATCCTCTTTGAAAGGAATGGTTTTATTTCTTTCTTTCCAGTTTGCATAAATTATTGTGTTATTGAAGTGGTAAAAATGCCTAATGAGAGCAGACATCCTCCTCCTGATCTTAGGGGAAAACATTTAGTCTTTCACCATTACAAATGATTTAGCTGTGAAGTAAGTGCTCTTTATCAAGTTGAGGAAGTTCTCTAATTCCTAGTTTACTGAGAATTTTTAATCATGAATGCCTGTTGAATTTTGTCAGTTGCTTTTTCTGCATCATTTGGTATGATCATGTGATTTTTCATCTTTGTTTTTTGTTGACATAGTGTATTGTATTGACAGATTTTTTAATATTGAATCAGTCTTCACTACCTGGAATAAACCCGACTAGGCTGTAATGAATAATTTTTTCATTACTAGATTCAATTTTCTTCCATTTTGTTGAAGATTTTTACATCTAACTTTAGAGAAATTGGTCTTTGTGTTTATTTCCTGTAACTAAGTAACAGTAAACTCATAAAAGGAGTTGGGAAGTATTCTCTCTTTATTATCTGGAAAAGATTGTATAATAGTTATAGGACTATTCAAATTACGTATTTCATACTGGGTGAGTTTTGGTGGTTTTTCCTTTTTGAGGAGTTGGTTTATTTCACGCAAGTTGTTCATATTAGTGTAGATTTGTTTTTAGTGTTCCCTTATTCTTTTAATGGCTGTAAATGACTAACTTTTATAGTTTTATCATTTTATTTCTGATATTGTAGATTGTATCTTTTCTTTTTATCTTTGTCAGTCTTGCTGGGAATTCATTTTGTTGATCTTTTCAAACAATCAGCATTTGTTTCATCGATTTTTTTTCCTGACTTTTCAATTTCACCGATTTCTTCTCTTATTTTTATTGTTTCCATCCTTTGCCTGCTTTCAGTTTATTTTGCTCTTCTATTTTTAGTTTCTTAAAATGGGAGTTTAGCTATATTCCACAAATTTTAATACACTGTATTTTCAATTTTATTCAGTTCTATATATATATATATATATATTTTTTTTTTTTTTTTTTTTTTTTTTTTAATTTCCTTTGGGACTTCTCCTTTGAATCATGGGTTACTTTAGAAGTGTGTTTTTATGTTTCGAAGTGTTTGGAAGTTTTCTTACTGACTTTCTGTTACTGACTAGTTTGATTCTTTTATAGTCAGTGAATATACTCTATGTTTAAGTTCCTTTAAATTTATTTAGTTTTGTTTTATGACCCAGGTTCTTGGTCTGTCATTGTCAATATTTCATGAATGCTTGAACAGAATATGTATTCTGTTCTTGTTAGGTGGAATGTTTTATAAGTGTTAATTAAAGCCTCTTTTTGGTGGTGGTGTTGAGTTCTTCCATTTGCTAGTTTTCTTTTTGGTAGTTTATTTTTCTGAGAGACAAGTGTCTAAGTCCCCGACTATAATTGTTTATTTTACTATCTCTCCTCTTAGTTCTATCAGTTTTTGTTTCTAATATTTTGAAACTCTGTTGTTTCCACATTTAGAGTTGCTGTGTCTTCTTTGTAGACGGATTATTTTATCATTTTGTTGATGCTCTTTTGCCCTGATTATTTTCTCTGCTTCAAGGTCTACTTTTCCTGATAGCCACTTTTTTTAAAATTTATGTAGCATAGCTTTTTCTTTCTAAATATTTGTGCCATTCAAAGTTAGAGGCTTGTAGATAGCGTATAGCTAGGTCATATTTTTTCACACCACTGTGACTATGTTTTTAACTTTATATTTAGGCCATTTACATTTAATGTAGTTACTGATAGGTAAGAGCTTAAATCTGATGGATTATTATTTGTTTTCTAGTGGTTTCCTGTGTTTATTCCTCCTCTTTCCCTTTTCTTGCCTACCTGTGGGCTACTTGAACATTCTTAGAATTCCATTTTGATTTATTTATAATGTTTTTGAATATGTTACCAGTTTCTTTAAGTGGTTACTTTGGGTATTAAAATATGCATTTGTAACTTATTAGAGACTATTGCTCTTGACACTTTACCGTTAAGTGATATACAGAAATCACATGTATTCAGGTCCCTTTACTCTCTCCATTTCAAAATTAAACTTGTCTTGTTACCTGTGCATCGTGTACATCAGATGATCATATAAAAACTCATGAGGGGGATGTTATTCATTTTATCTTCTTTTATTCTGAAGTTACAAGCCTCCTTCAGTTGTTATTTCTTTCTAGTTTTGAGAGCTTCTTTTAGCCATTCTTTAAGAATAGGTCTGCTGATGGACAATTTCTCTTGGTTTATCTTTGTCTGAGAATGTCTTTGTTTCCCTTTAATTCCTGATGGATGTTTTCACTGGGTACAGAATTTCAGATTGACAGTTCTTTTCGTTCATCATTTAAAATGTACTTCTGGTTTCCATGATTTCTCTTGAGAAATGCATCTTTTCTCTCTAGCTGCTTTCAAAAATATTTTCTTTGTCTGTAGTTCTCATAACTTTGATTTGATGTATCTGGGATTTCTTTGGATGTCTTTGGGTTTATCCTTTTGGGGATTTGCTTAGCTTCTTGAGTCCTTAGGTTTATTTGGCCTTTGGCCAAATTTTAGAAGTAGCCATTACTTTTTAAAATATTTTTCAGATTGTCTAAAGAAGCTGTGGTACATATATACAATGGAATATTACTCAGCTATATGAAGAGATGAAATACTACTATTTGCAACAACATGAATGGATCTCAAAATAACTATACTAAGCAAAATAAGCCAGACAGAAAAAGTTGAAAGTCACATGATATCACTTACATGTGGGATATAAACCCAAAAGCAACAAACGAACAGGACAAACAAACAGAGACTCAAGGACATGAACAATGGACTAGTGGTTACCAGAGGGGAGTGGGTATAGGGGGGAAAATTTAAATCATTTCTTCAATTTAAATAAATAGATAAATAAATAGATAAATATTAAAAAATAAAATATTTTTCAGACACATACTCTTTCTGTTCTCCTTTTAGGACTCCAAACATAGATGTTATATCTTTTGTTAATATCTAAAAATTTCTGTGCTTTTTTTCTTTTTTTTCTTTAGTCTATTTCCTTCAGTTGTTTAGATGAGTTAGGTTTTATTCATCTGTCTTCAAGTTTAATGACTCTTTTATCTGTTATCTCCAGTCTACTGTTGAGCCCATGCAGTGAGCTTTTTACTTTAGTTGTATTTTTCAGTTCTGTAATTCCTTGGTTCTTTTTTTACATCTTCTATTATTTGCCAGGGTTTTTTATTCACTTGTTTTAAAGATGTTTATAATTGTTTGTTGAAAGATTTTTATGATGATTGCTTTAATATCTTGGTCAGTTATTTTCAACATCTGAGTCTTCTTGGTGTTAGCATATATTTACTGTCTATTGTCACTCAGTTGGTCAATTTCCTGGTTCTTTGGTGAGTAATTTTTTTTCCAGATTATATCTTGGACATTTGGGCTATTATGTTATGAGAACTTGTATCCTATTTAAATCTTTTTTAGCAAATATTCACTTTTTCAAAGTTTAGCACACAGATTCTGGCCTACTTGTGCTGGTTGTGATTTCACTGATAATTTGCTTTCCAGAGCCTTTGCAGTGTCATTCTGGTCTGCATTGTGTACTACCTGAAAACCATTCCAAAAACCTGGATTTTATGGCATAGTTTATTTCTCAAACCTTTTTGCATGTTAATTCAGCCAGCTTAATGTGTGTTTTGGTCTTGGTTCTGTGCAGAACCAGGACTTCTTATGCATGCTTAAAGAATTCATTTCTCCAGTTCTCTCCTCTCCAAGACCCTCTTCCTTTTACTTCACTCTTATTGGGGTAATGAGGTACACCTTACCCTTCTGGATAGGAGTGGGATTTTTGACTTGGTCTCCACTTGGTCTTCATTGACAACACATCATTGGAAGAGGGGATTGCCATTTTTAGACAGCTTGCTACTGCTAGATGGGGGACAAAAGCCCAGAAATCCATTCCTTGTCTGACCTTAACAATTTTGAAGAGTAGTAACTGGATATTTTGTAGATGCTCCTCTATTGGAATTTGATATTTTTTTTTTCATGATTAGACCAGAGTCATGGGTTTTAGGGAAGTGAACTACAGTGTTAAACACCATTTTCATCACACCATCTCAAGTGTACATAATATTAACATTCATCGTTGATATTGACCTTGATTATCTAGCTGAGGTAGTGTTTGTCAGGTTTCTCCTAACTGTAGTTACTCTTTTTTTCCTACTTTTCATACTGTACTTTTTCAAAGGAAGTCACTATATACAGCCCACACTTAAGGAGTGGAGGTTTATGCTCCTCTTCTTGGAAAGGGCAGAATATCTATATAAATTATTTTGAATTCTTCTGTACAGAAGATTTATCTCCTTCACCATTCATTTATTTACTTATAGTGTTATCACTATGGACTGATATCTATTTTATACTTCGGATTATACTCAATACTGTGTTATTTATTTTTTTGCTAAAATTTTTCCAGCTTTGGCCAATAGGAGCTCTTTCAGCTGGCTCTTGTGTCCCTTTGACAAACCTCTATCAATGAGAGGTTTTGTTTTGAGCACTTCCTTACTTTCTTGCACAATAGGGCTCATTTATATATTTTCTGCTCCAGTCCTAAAATAAATCATTTTTCTGGAGTCCTGTTTTTGTTGTTGTTGTTGTTGTTTTATTGGAAACCGGTATTAGAAATCAAGATCTTGGCACTAGGTGTATTTGTTGCTACTGAAGTATCTTGTCTTTTAGGCTCTCTTATCTAACAGAGCAAGGAGATGTGTATATACTAACCTGTGTATGTACATATATAAAAATTTCTATATGTTACCTGCATATGAATGCTTATAACAGCTTAATAATTGCGGAAACCTGGAAACAACCAAGATGTCCATCAGTAGATGAATGGATCAATCATGTTTGGCCAGGATGTGGTTTAGCTTAGTTAGCTGTCCATTTTTAGATCATTCAGTTGTGGCCAGGGATATAGATCATGTAGGAGCATTGAAGACCTCACTAGAATCACATGGTTTGAGTGATGAGAAATGTTTCCCAGAAACTCAAGGGAGAAGAGTTTGCAAAATAAAACAAGAAATTACTAGTGGCATCCTTTAGAAGAAGGGTGGAAATCT
Organism: Eidolon dupreanum; assembly: GCA_028627145.1. Lineage (NCBI taxonomy): Eukaryota > Metazoa > Chordata > Mammalia > Chiroptera > Pteropodidae > Eidolon > Eidolon dupreanum. Next base: position 57,209,818 of record CM053502.1, read on the forward strand.
GACCCATTAGGTTCAGTTTTGTGGTATAAAGTGAGGTTATTTAGACTTATAATACCAACACTTTAAAGGAACATTGACTGTGATGTTGGAAACAATCATATAAAGAGATATGGAATTGCAGCTATCATTACTAAATTAAAGAGATAAAATTTTATGTTTCAAAGCAGGGAGGTAGACATATCACATTATTTGGGACTCTGATTTATGATACAAAAAATCTTACATCACACTAACTCAAGCCAAAAGAAATTGGTTGGCACTGTGACTAAATTTAGTGGTAGAGTATGTTTGGTTTAAGCATGACTGGATTTAGATGCTCAACTAATGCCCTCAGTAATCTTTTTCTCTTTGTCTCATCTTTGCTTCTTTCTGGGTTAGCTTTGTTTTCTGCCTGTCTGTGGTAAGGAAAGCACTTCTGTTCATCAGTAGCTTCATATTTTTATTGTATTTGCAACTGGTGTTCTCAGGAGAAGAACTTCTTTATCAGTTCCTGAAAAGGGCATCTGAATGGGTCTACTTTAATCATGTGACTGACTATTACTAAATCGATCTATGAGTTAAAGGATTAGATGCCTTTGCCCACATACAACTTATTCTTAGTTTTGTGACAGGAATGGTGAAGATGCAAGGCAATTTTTTAAAGCAGGTCTATTTCAAAAAGTAATGATTTTATGTTTTGCTTTTTTTAAGATAAAAATTGTTGTCTCTACCTACATTCTTCTTGAAATATGTGTAGGAGAGGGTAGAAGGTTGCAAAAAAGGAAAGGATGGAAATTGTTTTTTCTTTTTTAATATAATATTATTAACATTCCCCATCTCTCAAATTAGATCATTATACTTTTTATCTATTGAGAGTCAACAAAAAGTAATTAATCATTGTAATTGAAGAGAGTGTTTAGAGCTATCATGTCTTGCCTGAGTTACTGAAATAGCCTCTGTATTACGTATCTATTATGGTAGAACAAACTCATCTGAAGATTTTATGGGTATACTAGGTGTTCCTTCTGCTGGTCTTGCCTGTGCTTACTTAGGCAGCTACATTCAGCTGGTGGTTAAGCTGGACTAGAATGTCCACTACGGCTTCACTCAAATGATATCTGGTGCCTTCACTGGAATGGCTGAAACATCTGGGATGTTTCGATTCTCTTCCACATGGCCTCTCGTCCTCCGGGGCCTCTCTCTCTAGCAGAATAGTCTTGAACTTCTTTAAATAGTAGTTGGATTTTCAAGAGCAAAACAGAAGCTATGAATCCTCTTGAAGCCTGCTCTTGGAACTCCCTGCCCATCATCAAAATGTCACTGACATCACACTATTAGTGAGAGTAAGTCAAAAGGCTAACTTTGAGTTAGTTAGTATGGAAGGGGGCTACATGATGTCACTGCAGGAAGGCAGGATTCATTAAGGTCATTTTGTAACAATCTACCATAGTTTTATAACAGGCTTTCTTGCTTCTTCTGCCCTCTTTTAATCTTTCTTAACACAGGAGGTTATACCATATCACTTCTTTGTCTAAGCCCTACCCTGTTTCAGAGTAAAAGCCAAATCTATATTGACCCTATATGATCCTTAGTTAGTAGGGTTTTATATTTCAAAAGCAGTCCAGTACTTGTGTAGCAGTTCAGTAAACCATCAGAGCCCCAGGCTCTTTGCTTTGCCATCTTTAGTGTGTTGTTTTTTTGTCCTATCTGCCCTTTTTTTCACAGGATAACTCCTGCACCTTTAGACCATGGATCTGTGTTCTAGGAAAAAAGAAAGGGAGAAGTGGAATCTTACCCACAAATCCTGGGCTTACTTCTCTTTGACAAGAATTGTCATATGTTCATTTCAAGCTATAATTAAGTCTGGTGAAATGAGAATTTTATGTGTGCACTTTGTTACATCTAACAAAATGGGACTTTTCTTAATAAGGATAAAGGGAGGATGTATATTATGTGGATACCCAGCACTGTCTACTTCAGTGCTGATTATGTGCCAGCAACTGTAATATTGCTATGAAAACATACTTATTAATCCTAGGCATAGCCATTATGAGACTTAGAAATAATGCAGTCGAAGTAGCTGTAATTATTCCATTTTGCAGATGAGGAAATTAAAACTTTAACATGGTTGTAGTATCAGAATTTATGCATGGCCAGTCTGACTCCAAATATTTATTGGTTCTTTTCCATTATACTATGTTCTAATTGAGGCTTCTGTTCACACACACACACACACACACACACACACACAATATGACCTACTTTTGTGTAAAGCTTTACTGCTTCAGATTATGTTTGGCTTTTATGACTGTCTTCCTTAATAAATTGAATATCTGAAAGAAAGCAGGATTGTGCCATTTCCATTGTCTAGCATGCAGTGAATTTTTTGAATAAACGAAGTTTTAAAAGAAATTAATTAACTAAAAGTTATAAAAGTCAAAAATCATTTTGCAGATGAGCAAACAGGTACAGACAGATGGGATAACATTCTTGGGTTGCATAGATAGTGACAGAAAGCTGGTGTTAGAACTGGTTTCTTATTTTCTAGTTAAGAACATTCTCCCCTGAGACACAGAATATTGGATTAGGGTAAAATTAGAGAGTAAGAGGAAATATGTCTTGCCAGTATCCCTGCTTTAAGGCACATAATATCCATTAATTAATCCAAATCTCAATTAGGTCAGAATGTAGTTCAAAGTATAAGGAAATGGATGCTGCAAAGATCTCTTCTAAGAAGGCATTGTGGAATAAGAGAACACCAAACCAGGAGTCAGGAGAGTAGTATGCTAAACCCAGCCAGGTCACTGACATTTCTTTGTGACCTTAGGCAAGTTGCTTAGCTGCTTTGAACCTGCTTTCCTCAAAACTAAAATCAAGGGAGTTAGTCCACATAATCTTTGAAATTCCTTCTAGCTAAAACAGTATACAAATCACTGTTGCCAGTGAGTTTTCATGGGTAGTCCAACATTTCTTGTCATCTTTCAGGTCAAACTTTTATGTTTCTATAATAAAGAGCAAGTAACAGCTTTTTCACTTCTTCTCTGGGAAGTTGGCCAGTGAGGAGTAAACATCCTTTCCTGTCTCTCCCTAGATGAAGTACTGGGTCATAAGTGACAGACTTTTTTCTTCATTTTGTTCTTTGAATCTGGTCCTGTTCTTATTTTAGTGTTTTTCTTCACTGTGAGTTTGTCGAAATATAATAAATTGAAAATGTTAATTTATGTTTTAGTCTACAGATAAGAATTTCATTATTTCGTAAAATAAAAATAGTTGTACTTATTAAATACATATTAACACATTTGTATATTTGAAATAGTTGGCTGACGCATGATATGGTCTAATTAGAGTGGAATGTGTAGTCTCATACCTTGCAGTAGTATTATATTAACTCAAAATAACCTAGTTAAATAGCAAATATTCTGTAGATTATAAGATATCATTATAAGCTTTTACATTTGTCAAAATTTAAATAAAGTGAAAGTTACTTTTTTAAAAAAATAATCTTTTCCTTCTTAGTAAACAGGCAGTATATACTCATTGTTATAAAAAAAAATTCAGAAAATATAGAAAACTTTGAACTACAAATAAAAATTTCTTTTATTTTTTTTACCCAGAGATAATTATTGTTAATATTTGAATTTCTTTCCAATCTTTTTTTCTCCCATTCTTATTCTAAACATAATTTGAAATAAAACTGGGTGTACAGAGCAGCAATATATCAGGCTAGACATCTTGCTTTGGAATAATAAACAGCATAAATGAGAGAAACCTTTTCTTATTCTCTAGACTGTTTGAAATTCTTTTGTTATGACATTTACTTAACATCCTGAACTTTCTCTTTTCTATAAATTTGTTTAAGGCCCTGCTTTTTTTAAGCTTCATAAGGGAGTCCATCTCTGCCCATCGCAGTGCCTTGCACATATTATTGGTTAATTGAAAAGTTATTGAATTGGCTATTCTACATGATAATAATTTCTAATTATTTTCTTAGGTAATATTTCTAGAATTAAAATTACTGGGTCAAAGGGAATCACTATTTTTAAGTTTCTTTTAACATATTTTTTAATTTTATAAAGGCTTATAGGATGGTTACCAATATTATAAAATCTTTTTCAATTTAAGAGGTAAAATTAGTACAGTCTCTTTTGCCAGAGCACAATTTTTCTTTAATATAAGTTAACACACATGATTAATGAACAAGGGAAAGATGTTAGTAAACGTGGACTCTGGGTTTATTCATCTGTAACTTTCCCCAGAATGTTAATATTTTTAATTACATTGTTTTGTAATTTTACCAAAAACCTTAGGAATATACCAAGACCATAAGATAAAAGCTGAAATCCTATAGAAGTTTAATAGTTTTGGGCCCCTGTTGTGACTAAGGCTGTCTTCTGTTGATCTAATTGTCTTTCATTTGTAGATAAAAAGCCTTTTCTCTCTGTTTACTTTTATTATTTTCATTTATCTTATTTGCAACTTGATATGACCTTTTAGTATAGGGATTTATATCATTCCTCTGTTCTGGAATATTCTTATTCATTTATTTCTTCATGAAATACTTCTCCATTTTCTTTATTCTCTTGTTCTGGAGCTCTTATTAGATGGATTTTGAGTCTTCTTATTTTATCTTCCAATTCCTTTAATTTCTCATATCTCTGTGTGATGAATTCAGAGTAGTTTTCCCAGTTAGTTAACTGCCAGTGTACTAATTCATTATCTTGGTCTAATCTGCTATTCAACTTATCTACTCAGTTTTAAATTTATTTCAGTTCCATCTAATCTTTATTCTTTGTTTCTTATTCATTGAGATCTCAGTTCTTTCTTGTATTTAGCCACTTGAAATGTACTTACCTAAAAATCATTGATGGTTCTGTAAATCCTGAGGGTATTAATTGCACAAATGGCTTCCTTGTGCTTGTTTTTGACCTATCTGATTGAATGACTGCATTAAGGACATAGCTGATATAAAATTAAAATTACATTAAAAACAGGTAGATAGTATCAATCATGAAAAACTTTAAATATTTTTGAACAAGTATTTTGTGATCATGAGTTTAGATTGAGAGCGAAAGGAATTGGATATAAGAAACATGGTAAAGAATGTAAATAGCAGTGTTAAATTAATTTGACTAGAATGGAATGGCTAAGCTTATGATTTGAGTGAAAAAAGATATAATTATGGGGTTTCCTTTATAGATATAAAATTGGCACAGGATCTTGAATACTCTTAAGAGTTTAGTTTTATTCTTAAGATTAGTTTTTTTTTTAATATTTTATCTCTTTTCTGATTGTATTAATGAATTTTGAAGGGAGTTTGCGATTATAAGTTGGATCGCACTTTGTTTTAAGAAGATAAAAAGGGTGTCTACTCTTTACTTTTGGGGGAGGCATGAAATTTTATAGAGTAGAAAAGAGTTGTGAATGGTGGCTGAAAGTGTTGAGCTTGTAAACATAAATTAATGTAAGGTATCTGGTATAGATGGAATATCTTATTTCAGTTATTCCAAATGCAAGAAAATTACATTTTCCAATAATTTTCACAGTTTATTGCAAATAAAATTTTTAGGAAAGGCATAAGAGAAAGTACTGTAACCTTTTCTATCCGCTCTCAAAGGCATTTATTGACCTTAAAATACTAATTGTACCTATCTCCTGCTCCTTTCCAAAAGGTATTTGAGCCATGTCACAATGAAAGATGGAAGTAAAAATATAGTTACTAAAATTTCAAGCCTATGAAAAGGAAGAGGGGAAGCGAACATGCTAACTACATATGGTTCATATCCCATTCTAGCTAATATATTTGCTATGACTGAATATCAGTTTTCCCTTTGAGCTTCCTGGAGTGTGAGTTCTCTTTATCAGAAGTAGGAAAGCATGACTTCCTCAACAGTGACAGATTTTCCTGAATTCTAAAAGAAAAATATTAAATAGTATAATGGACAAATCGTTAAGAAAAACAACAAAACTACTCTGTCAGGCATAAGCCTTGCCCTCAAATTGCCCATTGTCTTTGAGGTGGTCAGATAACAAAAAGGATAATTATTTAAATAGGATCCATCCTACAAGAACACACAGGAGAGGTATTTAATATAAATTCTAAGGAAGGGCATAGGCAGGAAATTCTTTCCTGGGAAGAATTGTGAACTCTGAACAAAGTAAAAGTTAAGTGAGCAAAGAAGAGATTAGGAAGAAAAAGATAGTTGAAGAAAGAAGGAAAGGGCACATCCCAAAAAAAGTGTAGCACGCATTGTAGCCAAGCCAAGAGAGATTGTCGTCAGTAAATTTCTGTAATTCGGTTAGAATTTAGGGAGCAAATTGAAAAGAAATGAGAGTTGAAGTAGGAAGGGCCTTAAAGTGTACATGTAAGACATTTTCATATAGCATTTTTTTTAAGACAGCCTTAGTACCATCTTAGACTTAGTAACAGTCTTAGTACCAAGATTCTCAAAACTATGCCACGAAGCTCTCTAGGGTGCCTCACAAAGTCTCAGGATACTGCAGTGTATTTTAAAGTGTTTAGGGAAAGTGACACCATTTGTTGGATACCATATGAACTAACTGAAGTCAAATAGGTTTCAATATTAGATTATTCTACATTCCCTTTGTACAGTGGAACAGGAAATGAGGGTGGGAATATCCAATCTGATGTCAAGGTTTGAGAAATTGTGAAGGTACCCAACAGGCAGACATATCCCATTAAAGAGTGAAATAAAAATGTAATTTTTTTCAATTTCTATTATTTCAAACAGCTACAAAGTTATTATAATGTAAGTATTAAGTTATTTGGATCTTACTACATAATAAATATTAGGTATTTCTTTTGGACTATGGGGCATAAGCAAAAAATTACTGAGATGCTAAGGTCACCAGGAATCAAATTTAGGGAACCTCTGGCTTAGTACATAATATTAAAGCACAAATTTTTGAAAGCAATTCATGTGGTTTTCTAAGTCTGTAAGGATAGAAATAAAAATATCCATATGAATGCAGATAGCTTGAACTTTTTCATTTAAGCATTGTTTGTTTGCCTCAGTCCACTTTACCTGAAGCTAAGATAGCAGAAATTTGGAATTTTATTAGTTGACAGTAGTCATATGTACTAGTGTTTTGATAACCAGCCAAAGGTTGATTCACAAACTTTGGAAACTGAATAAATGGATAATAGGACTTATATTCTATTATATGTAGTAAAAAACCTAGACATTATTTTGGTTCAGGTAGAAAACCTAAGAATCAGACATTTTAAACTTTAAAAACTATTTTTTAAAATAAATACATATCTTTATATGTATCAAATTATATAAATTTAAAAGAAAAAAGATTCAGCTATTTAAGGCCAACAGATGTTTATCACCTATACCAGAAATTCTTTCTCCAAGATCTATGGAATCTGGAAATTGTACATACAAACATGAAATTTTCTTTGTTCTATTGTTGTTTTGTTGTTGTTGTTTCTTTTTCAGAGTTTCAAAGGAGTTCTTTGGCCCTAAAAAGGTCAAGAACAGATTTATGGATCAACTAAATTTTTTGCATAGTGTGCCTATTAGCCTGGGTAAAGTCATGCAAAGCCAAGACTAGATCTTATATCTTCCTACCTGTGAACTCTTTGTTTTGCAAGGAACATGTTTTACAGAAGTTAAGAATTAGGTTAAAAAAAAAAAAAGTATTTGTACCAAGAATTTAAATAGAACTTATCTATATGGGTGTGATGAATTCCCAAAGAAATTAAAGAAAATCTTTTAATTAAGTCTGTGGTTCAAAAGATACAGTAAAGGTTGCACAGTAAAATCTCTCTCTTTTCTGTGTACTTCACAAACTCAATTTCTCTTCCAAAAAGTAAACGTTATCTCTAGTTTCTTGTGTTTTTAGAAATTAACAATTTAAAAACCAGTAGTATTATAGTAATGGAGTTTAACTTCGGTAGTTTTAAGTGTAGATTAGATGTGCTTTCTTGATTTGATACTTATTTTAAGATGAAAAGCTGATACCATGTATTGTCTTCTATCCATAGAACATAATTAGGATATATTTTCTAGTAATGATGTTTTTGTTGTGAGTTAAACAAAGTTTCAGTTGGGATTGTTAGCCATGAAATATATAGAATTCTGAATATAGTATTCCCAACCCTTAATGCGTGTAATTTATTAACTAAAAGGTATTCAAAGGGTGTATGTAACTTTATTTTGCCAACATTAGTTTATTTGTAAGAGGTTTCTTATGGAAGATAAAATAGGATTTTATTTCATCTATGGAACTTAATAATTTTCACTAGTTAAGTGACTACAGTTGACTAAGAACTGTATTTGGAGCTTCACATATAATATTTTGAATTATCAGAATATCTCTGAACAGTGGCCAACATTATTATTTAGATTTTACAGATGATTAAACTGGGCATTTGAAAGGTTAAATAACTTGCCCCAGATTGACATTGTCAGCATTGGAATCTAATTTGGGTTTATGGGATATCAAAAATCCAATTCTAAGATGCCTTCATGTGTGTATAAGTTTTTTTTTATTTTAATGTAAATTTATCAAGTAATGTTATTTAGTGAGTGGGTAGAGTTCTTGAACTTATGAATTTATATTGTTATAAAGGTAAATAAATAGCTTGTTGCTTTTTTAAGAAAAGAATGAAATGTAATTAAATGTAATACACTTAATAAAGAATCACTTTATGTACAGTTTTATTCTTAGGCTGCACATTTTACTGAGCAGCTAAGTTTCCTAAACTGCCACATTTGTATGTTTGTTTTTCTCTGTAGGGAGATTCCCGAAGTCTTCCATTTTCTGAGAATGTGAGTGCTGTTCAAAAATTAGACTTTTCAGATACAGTGGTGCAACAGAAATTGGATGATATCAAGGATCGAATCAAGAGAGAAATAAGGAAAGAACTGAAAATCAAAGAAGGAGCTGAAAATCTGAGGAAAGTCACAACAGATAAAAAAAATTTGGCTTATGTGGACAACATTTTGAAAAAATCAAATAAAAAATTAGAAGAATTGCATCATAAGCTACAGGAACTAAATGCACATATTGTTGTATCAGACCCAGAAGATGTTACAGGTATATGTGTATTTTATTTCATCTTTATATGGTATACTAATAAATGTATCATTTTTTAGAATAGTATGCTTTGCGATATGTAGTTTTTAGCTTTTTCTGAAAGTAAAAGGACTGTGTTTTCTCTTACAGTTAAGATCTTGTTTATGTTCTATTCAGAAATAGATGAATTGATGTATATGAAAATTGAAACGTTTACTTAGAGATGAGTAACTCTCCTATCTACTCTCTTAGCCTCTGTCAGAAAGATATTACTTAGAGTTATTTTCCAATATTAATGTTCTGTATTGAGTCAGCCACATGCTTCTCTACCTGATTCATCCATGTGATCAGCAGCAGGAGTTTGCCAGATGACTTTTTAAAGTTAAAAATGCATTCTGTGACCAAGGGCTGTTTTTATTCTTTGCAAATATAATTAATCAAACCTATGTTTTTTGTTCTTTGTGCTTTAAGCAACTGAATTAACAACTAAACCACCAGGCATGTTGTTTAAAAAGGAAGAAAATCTAAAAAGCCAAACATTACTTTTTTTCTTAACTATAGAAAATAAAATGAAAATGTGACCCATAAGTCCAACCTAAGAGCATAATTTTTAAACATAAAATTAACAAATGTTCATGTTGGAAATTTTTTAGTGGTACATAAAGTAAAAGTAGAAAAACTACCTCTCTCCATCATCAGTCCTCTCCCTAATGGTAGCATTACTCGTTGTTGATTATCCTTCCAGAAAAAAATTTACATCTTTGTACCAATACTCATTCATCCAAATACACACACACACACACACACACACACACACACACACACACTATTTCTAAAACTTTTTACTTAAATTATTTAATACACATTGATCTAATAATTGATCTAATATTTTTGTCTTTGCAAAGATGATATTTTGAACAAGGTATTTAATCACTGTAACCCTCAACTTTTTTAAGTAAAAGTTGTTTTAATAATGTTTCTAGCACTGTAAAAATTTTAGAAGAAACTCTCTGATTAGGTAATAAGACATAGCAGATATAAGTAAAATTAAATTTGATTAAGAAAATACATAAATTTGACTAAGAACCTCAAATTACCAATCTCAAAAATTACGTAAAATACTTCTTGATATTCAGTGTACTTGACAGAACTTCTTCTTATGTATCAATTTCAACATATAGTACTTACCTTAAGGGTTTCATTTGGAGACTTGCTATGTAGAGATTTCAACCTTGTAAGAATAATTGAATCTCAAAAATGAAAAATCATAGAGGAACAAGCCTTCTTATTTTAGAGCTTAAATAATTCCAAAGATGTGAATTAATTGGCCCAGAATCACAAAGCTAGCTAAACTCTTTAACTCCTCATCTGGTATTCTTACCAACACATTAATAATTACATTATAAAGGGAAATTTGTATTATGAAAGTGCTTTTTTTAGCAATGTCATATAAACTTAGAAATAGCCTGTTCTATTGGAACTCTGCCGAGCTCTACATTTTTTGCCCATTACTTCTTTAGAAGAGGTCTAAAATAAGAAACAGTGCTAGAGCTTTAAACTCTGTTTATTTAGAAAAAATATTTTCCTCTTCACAGAATACTGATAACTACCTTGTAATTGGAATATAGAAGAGTTTTTGCCACACAAAGAGTCCATTTGGTTTCTCCGGTCCCATTACAATTGTTTAAACTTTACTAAAATATAAATTACACATGATAAAAATACACATATTTTAAGTGTATGACTTGATGAGTTTTAGCAAATGACTGTACTCTGGTAACCATCACTACAACCAGCAATCCTGAACATTTCCATCACTTCAGTGGTTCTCTTGCCAATCTGCAGTTCCCATCTCTGGCTTTAACATCCTCTGGTCTACCGTCTATCTTTTTAGATTAAATTTGTCTTTTCTAGAGTTTTATATAAAGAAATGACCTTTAAGCCTTATTATTAAATTCCTTTTCTTCCTCAAAAGCCAATTTGGATATCACTGTCAGAACCTTCCTCAACTTTCTCTGATTATCTTCTCTGTTCTATTTTTCCATTCATTGTTTTATGTTGTTGTGTACATATTTATATCACTTACTAAACTTATATTCCTTAAAGGCAGGGATGTTTTCATTCACCTGTTTTAAGGCTTATCATAGTTGTAAATACTATGTCTCAAAAAAAATCCCAGCAAATAAAAATATTATATTAGTTATTGTAATTAAAACCAAATATAATTTATTGTGGTACTTTAAAATTTTAATAGCTTGGAAATTTAGAGAAAGCTGGCAATAGTAAAGCTATGTTATAAGCCTGAAAATGGCTACAAGAAATTTTAATGATGGAAATCATTTTCATAAGACATGAGCTAATTTTTAAAAGCTTCCCTATAACTAGTGCTAACAACTTGGTGGAATTTCTAAATGTTAGTTAAAAAAAGAAAAAAGAAAAAGAAAGAAAAAAAAAAAGACAAACCCAATATGACTTTTTTTTTTTTTTTAGGAAAAAAAATTTCATTACTTGGGAAATAAAACCTTAAATAAAACTTTTAAGATAAAGAAACCCAGAAACTTTTACTGATCATTTTTAATATTGACTTTTCAGATAATTTCAGGACAAATGTTACATAAAATATGTTTCTACTGTGACTTCTTCATACTTCAGTTTGTTTGGAATAAAGTTGACAAGTTGGTTAAACTTTGAATTTATTTTTAAAAATCTCTTTACAAACGGTATAGTCACATGATTTGGTAATAAGATTTCCCCCTCTTATTATTGATATAACAGCATTAAAAAGCAACAACAACAGCACAGAGGATCAAAGGCAGTTCAATGTTAATTTTAAATCAGATTGCCATAAAATTTTATATTTTTTACATTGTGTGCTAAGGTAAACAAAATTATTTAGATGAGGTGTGACAAAATTCAAAGACCTAGTACTTTGCTTTCAGTTCTCTAAAGTACAGATGTTACCCCAATTTACAATAATTTTAACTTATGTTTTTTTTAACTTTATGATGGTGCAAAAGCAATACACATTCAAACCGTATGTTAAATTTTAAATTTTGATTTTTTTCCCGGGCTAGCAATTTTCTCTTGATTCTGGGCCGCGGCAGCAAGCCGCTAGTAGCTTCTAGTCAGCCACATGATCACAAGGGTAAGCAGCCAATATTCTACAGTATACTGTGTCACTAGCTTTTTTTGGCTTCTGTGTTATTATGTTTTATCACATCTACAAACTACCCATCTGAGTCTCCAGCTTCTGGTGAGAAGGCGGCGGCAAATTACTCTTGAGATGAAACTCAAGATAATTGCCCAATCTAGGCTAATGTAAGTGTTCCTTGCACATTTTAAGGTAGGTAAGGCTAAGCTATGATGTTTGGTAGGTTAAGGTGTATTAAATGCATTTCGTTTAGGATATTTTTCAACTTTCGTTAGGTTTATCAGGATGTAACCCCATTGTAAATCTAGGAGCATATATACATGGATTAATAGCAGAAATGTTTGACTAATACCTGTCATCTTGGGGAGTATGTAAACAGAGACAATGACTCAGAGGAAGAGACAAATTTTAAGTCTGTATTGTATAAATAATTACTGTGGAAGTAGTTAGGAGGCCTACTCTTAATTCACCTCTACAATGATTAACTCTAACAATGTTTAGTTTCTCATTTGTAAAATAAGGACTTTTATCAAATAAACTTCAGAACTTTTAACTATAAAACTCTCTCAAGTATCCCTTATAATGTCAAGATCTGATTTTATGGGACTCTTATTTGTAAAATATGTGTATTCTTATGAATAGTAAGAAATAAATTTTTGATGTCCTCTTCATGCCTATTATACTCTAAGCTTCCTGCTCACCTTCTATATACTTCAAGAATAGTCTCATGAGGTATTATTATTATCCCACATAGAAATTGTAAAGATATTATCAGGTGAAGATGAGTGTACCTTATGAAAAAGATTATTGGATCTCTATAAAGTAGAATGATAACCTAAGCCTTAATTGGCAACTGAGACTCCAAAAGGAAATTTTTAGGAAAGAACCACTTTCTTGATTTTTGGATTCTTGTGTATCCCTAAAAAAGAAGATAAGAATGTATCTCATATTTGATTACTATACACTAATAATTTGTATAGTACAAGCCCCTCTGCTTTCACCTTATTTCCTTTTCTTGTTACTTCTTCCCATTTCATCTTCTCTGACCCCTCCAAACTTAGGTTGATATTTACCTATTGAAGTAGTGAATATTTTCCTTAATGTCTAGAATACCCAGAATGGAAATATTAATTTAGTATAGAACTAATAATATTGGGATTTTTTGGCGTTAACCTTGGAAATTCTTCTAAATTCTGAAGATACAACTATATTGAAGGAATTTTCTTTCTTAAAGACTAAAGTACAGTTTGTGAACTCTTTCCTAATAGACAGAAGAATTTAATTTTATTTTTTATTGTTGGTCTATCCACCTAAATGTAGCATAGAAATTATAGTTGAATTTTGTATTTATTAAAATATAAGTATGGAATTTGTGACCTAGTTTGTTATGTAATTTCTATATATTCTCTATTTCTGATTGAATTTCTGATTTTGAGGTAAGTATATTTTTTATTAAGACGTGAACTCCTAAGGAAAGGATTGTCATTAATGAACTGTGATCATTAAATAGCAAAACACCCAGGATTTGTTTCCTTATCTTTAAAATTATGAGATTAAATAATCCATAGACTGTAGTACTTGAATTCTTTGATGATGTACTTTTTTAAAAAAGTAAATACACAGTAAAATTTATTATTTTGGGGGATACCATTCCATGAATTTAAATGTATATATGGGTTCCTCTCTAACCACTACAACAATCAGGCAAAGGAACAGTGCTATCTCTTTGTAGTCACATTCTCTCCCTATCCCCTGGTAACCACTGGTCTGTTCTCTGTCACCGTAGTTTGCTTTTCAAGAATATCATATAAATAGATCAAAAAGTATATAACCTTTTCAGACAGCCTTTTTTATTCAGCATGTTGCTCTTTGATAATTATCTAGGATTTTGCATTTATCAGTAATTCATTCTTTATTGCAGCATAGCAGTACATTGTACAGATGTACCACAGTTTGTGTATCCATTCACCAAGAACATTAGAGTTATTTCCAGTTTTTGGCAATTTTCAGTAGAACTGCTGTAACTCCCCATAAATAAGTTTTTGTGTGAACATGTTTTGTTCACTGTGGTAAATACTTAGAGATGTGATTGCTAAGTAATATTTGGAGTATGTTTAGCATTATAAGCACCTGACAAAATGTTTTCCAGAGTGGCTATATCATTTTTTATTGTCACCAGCAATATGAGAGTTATAGTTTTTCATAGCCCCTCCAGCACTGGGTATTGTTAATATATATATTTTTAACAAGTTTAACAGATGTGTAGTGGTTGGTGATACACATTATTGTAACTCAGAAGGAGGAAAAAAGAAAAGTAAAGTAGCATCATCTTAAGGAGAATTTACAAAAGAACTATGCATGCCCTAGGTACAGAGTTATGTACAGAATGAAGAAGTCTTCTCTACCAGGAAATGGATGCAAATATGTGATTTTCAAACATTAAGATCTAATATAATAGATATATGCAGTTCTGAAATTTTTAATGCCTAGGTTGCTTATTTTACTTTAAACAAAAAATATTACAGGCCACAATTTTATCTAAGCCTTTTTTATAAAATATCTAAAAAGCTAGACCAGAGGTTGTACTAGCAGTAAAATATTTCAGCAAAATTACTTTAGTTGATGACATCTGACAAAGGTCATCTGCATTCATAAAATAACTGATTAAGCATTCATTAATAAATGAACATTCATTATAATCTAAGCAGGTTCCAGATAGCTTTATAAGGTAAGCATGTCTGTTTAAAATTTGGGAGGAAATATAAACAGTTAATATAACTGTAACACATGGCAGGATTCTGGACAAGTTTATTTTAAAATATCAATTTATAAGTACCAAGTGGAAACCAAAATGTTGACTGGTGAATAGTAACTAAGAGACAGATGAAAGTTGTGAAGGAGATAGATAAGCTTCAGCATACTACTACTGTTATTAATTTATGTTTTGCTAGGTTTACTTCACTATATTTCCTTTTCCCCCCACTAGAGCAATAAATACCCTTAATACAGAAGCAGGCATTCTGGCTGTTTAAATACCACTTAATGAATATTGAGCATTGAGAGTCAGCAGGCTATAAAATAAAGACCAAAGGTTTTCTAATCTGAGCTCTCATCCCAACTGGACCATGACCTAGTTGTGTGGTTGTTTACCACTTGCAGCCCCTTCTGGCCTTATTTTTCTCATTTCTAAAACAAGGAAAACAGACTATATATGCCCTTCCTAGTGTGTTTTGTTGGGGGTGGGGATGGAAAGATGTTTAAGCTTGAGGTAATATCAAGTATGAGGCATCTAAACTCTTCTAATTCTGAACATGAAACCCCTGCTTGGTTGTAAGTAAAGTCTAAGGATGCTTTTCTATGGCTGGGAGGTGAAGACCTCAGGGTTAGAACTACATTACTAACCCCTAAGAAAATCAAGGAACCAGTTTAAGACTGGACCTTAAATAATCAGGAGCCTTCTAAGGACCTGGAGTGCCCCTATGTCTTAGAACTAATTCATCTTGAAAGCCAACTACTTAGTTGTAGTTTTAGAGAAGATACCAAAAGCACTAGAAACAGCGTATTTGTTACTCTACACGTTGTTGGGGAGACTACTAACAAATTCAGTTTTTACTCATCATCATGGCCTTGGAAAATCTCAACTAAGGGAGATTTTAATGATACGTATTCTCTGGTACTTTCAAAGTGGTATCTCAAGCCAAGATGTGTTTTCTCGGCTTCATCTGATAATTTATAGCCTTATAACCTTATTGATATTACCCGAATGTCCAACTGACTTTGCCTCTCATCACATTTAAAATTGAGCTCTTCTTTCCTGGAATACTATTTCTAAATCTTATCCTTTGTTTTCTGTCTTATTAGTGGCATAACCCTAGTAATCCATAACTAAAACCTGACTTTTATTATAGATGCCTTCCTTTTCTTTTTTCTTTTTTTTTTTTTTTTTTACTTTCACTCTCCAGTGTTGTCTGTATGTCAAGTCACCAAGCCCTTTGACATAGGTCTTAAATCTACATCTCTTCTCCATTTTACTGCCAAAGCCTCCAAGTCCAGTATTTCTCTAATCCAGCCTAAGCACTGCTTCCAGTGTTTTTAGCCTAGTGTTCAGATTTGATCCTGTTGTTTTCTTGCTTTAAAGCTTTCACTGGCTCTCCAGTCCCTACAGAATACAGTACAAATGTGTAACAAGAAATAGATGCCCTCCACATAATCTGGCCTATGCCTATTACTTCAGCTTCTGCTTCTTCCTAGTCTAATTTTCCCATTTTTCCTTCTACCATATATGTTTGTTGTATCTTTTTTTTTTTTTTATCTCTGTGTACATGTGTGTGTCTGTATGTGTGTATAGCTAGCAAAATGCAGTTGGTGGATATATAGGTATATTGGTATATCATTGGTAGATATATGGTATATTGAAAATTCACCTTTGCTGTATATTTTTAAATGTTCATATATATATATATATACACACATACACTCTTGAATATATAGATACACATACTCCATATATAGAAACAT
Source organism: Eidolon dupreanum (assembly GCA_028627145.1). NCBI lineage: Eukaryota > Metazoa > Chordata > Mammalia > Chiroptera > Pteropodidae > Eidolon > Eidolon dupreanum. The sequence goes on from CM053502.1 coordinate 57,226,511, forward strand.
GCAAGTTGTCTACGGCCATGCCACCCTGAACAAGCCCAATCCTGTCTGATCTTGGAAGTTAAGCAGGGTCAGGCCTGGTTAGTACTTGGATGGGAGACCACCTAAGAAGACTAGGTACTGTAGGCATAAAAGATAAAAAATAAGGGATTGTAAACTGATAAAGTCCTTGCAATCTGTGAGGTCAACCAAGTATTGCCTCACCTAAAAAAAAAAAAAAGAAAAAGAAACATGCAGATTGCAAAATGTATATGTATATGAATACCTAACTCTCAACTCTTTGGAAGAATAATTTTTTCACTATTTTGTCCCCAGTCTTTTGCACAATACCTGGATATAAGATATAACCAATTTTATGTATTAAATTCCCTCTGTTCAAAATCCCGTGTGGTTTCTGTTGTCAGCTAGACTCTTCCCACACCATACAACAAACTTAGAATGCTTTACCTCCAATCTACTTAACTACATTTGATTTAATGCCATTGCTGTCTGTATTCTACTTCTATTATTTTATCTTCAATTTCACAAATTAGATCTAATGTTATTGTTTTATACAGTCATCATTGGTTTACCCACATATATCATTTTCTTTGTTCCCTTTGGAGACCTTCCTTCTAGAATCATTTTGTTTCTTTTTCTTCCTGATGGCGTATACTGTAGAAAGATATTTCTCTGATATGCATTTCTAGGTTGACATTTATTTTCTCTCAGCACTTGAAAACTTACTTCATGGTCTTCTGATTTCCACTGTTGTTGAGGAGACAGTCAGTGGCTGAAGCCATGTAGATAATCTGCCTTTTCTCACTAGCTTCTTTTAAGATATTCTTTGTAGTCTTCTGCTCTTTGAGTATGATTGTATAGATTTCCTTTCATTTGATCTGCTTAGGATTTGTTGGGTTTCCTGAATCTGAGATTTGTGTATTTCACTGATTTTTTTTCAAGTCTATCTTTATTTCTCTAATACTCTCTTTACCAGTGTCTAGTTTGCTCTTGATTGTGTATATTGTTTCTAATACATATTTTTTAATACTTGAAGTTCTGTTTTGTTTTTGATAGTCATCCCAATCATTCTTTTGATACTCTTGGTATTTAGTTTTACATGTTAAATACACTTTCTCACATTCTGTGTAAGATAATGACAATGAGTAAAATCTTTGCCACACTATTCTGTAATTTTTTTCTCATGGTGATTTTTTTTTTCCTTACCTGAGCTTTGTGATTTCTACTTATGTGCACATTTTCACTAGAACTTTCCATGTGGGAATTCTTTTAGGTCTAGATTTAAGGTGGCTTCTTGTAAAGAGGATTTGCATTTGTTTCTCTAAGATGCCTGGAAGCATTACCAGCCTGAGGCCAATTAAAATAAAACTTAAACTTAAGTTTTGTGAAGCCACGTAAATAGTGTGATTTCCTGCCTCAAATGTGTGAGAGCAGTAGGAATTTTTTAAAGATTATCTTTTTCTCTTCACCCCAGTCATCTCAAGCCTAAGGCAAGTCAACAAATATTTCAGCCATTATGGATGGCATCTTTTGAGGCTCCTGTCTTTAATCAGGTTTTTCTTGTTCTGATTGCCCACTTTGTGAGTCCCCAGGCTTTTTCTTGGGCTCTTATTAAAATCCAAGCTTTACTCCATCAGAACAATGAGAACTTACCAATCTCTTTTTATCAGAAAAGCAAAAACATTCTCAGAAGCACAAAGCTACAGATGTCTAGTCTAGTTATACCAGTCCTAGGATTGTCTCATCATATGCACGGTCTTCTCCTTAGCCTCCCAACTGCAAGTGAGACTGAGAAATTTTGTTTTTGTTTTGTTTTCCCCTTTCAATTGCCTCTTATTTTAAGCAAGAGAGAATGACGTTGAGCATGGGGTTTTAAATTAGTCAACCTATAGTGTCAAGTAATTAAAGATTACAAATATTGTCTAAATTCTTCTACAACTCTGTAATTTATTGGAAGTGTCTTCTAGCACTTTGAATCTTATTGGTAATTGTTATCTTTTCTTTATGTTGGTGAAATTATAGTTTTTTTTATGATCTCCATTTTATATAATTTTCAAATTTATTGACAATTTATAATATCTATTCATTTAAAGTCAGGATATATCTATAGTAACATTCCCTCTTTCATTACTACTATTGGTATGTTCTTCATTTTCCTTCCTTGACCACTTTTCTTGTTATAATATTCTTCACAAAAAAAAAAAAATTTGGCTCTACTGATCCTTTGTGTATTTCTATTTTGTTAACCTCTACCCTAATCTTTATTACTTCCTTTCTCCCATTCTCTTTAGAATTATTTGGCTATTCTTTTTTAACTGAGATAGATACTTAGCACTTTAAATTTATTCTTTTCTAATATATTCTTTTAAGTTTTACGATGACCCTGTAAGTATTGCTTTAGCTGCATCACAAAAGTTTTGATATGTAAAAATTTTTTTAATTTATTTTTATTGAAAATATAATTGATGTATAGAATATTGTATAAATTAAGGTGTATAACATGTTGGTTTGATACATTAGTATATTGTAGTATGATTATTACTGTAGCATTAGCAAACACATCTATCTTGTCATATAATTATCATTTTTTGTGGTGGGAACAGTTAAGATCTAGTCTCTTAGCAGCTTTGAAGTTTATAATACAGTATTGTGTATAATCACAATGCCTTGCATTAGCACTTCAGGACTTATTTACCTACTTGTTCCAAGACTGTACCCTTAAACAACATATCCCTAAGTCCCCTACCCTCAGCTTCTGTTTTTACAAGATTCCACATATAAGTGATATCACACAATATTTGTCTTTCTCTGACTTATCTCACGTAGCATAATGTCATCAAGCACTCAAGTTGTTGTAAATGGCATATTTCTCTTTTTCATTGCTAAATAATATTCTGTTGTATGTGTATGCCACATCTTCATTCGTCTGTTGAGGGATACAAGTTATCTGCATAGCTTAGCTATTGTGAGTAGTGCCACAATAAATATGGGAGTGCATCTATCTCTTTGATATCCTGTTTTCATCTCCCTTAGATATATAGATATATACTCAGAAGTGGGTCATATAGTAGTGCTACTTTTAATTTTTTTGAGGAACCTCTATACTCTTTTTCACAATGGCCGTACCAGTTTACATTCCCACCAACAGTACACAGGATTCTCTTATCTCTACAGCCTCAACAACACTTGTTATTTCTTCTTGATGTTAACCATTCTAACAGTTGTAGAGTGACATCTCATTGTGGTTTTGATTTGCATTTCCCTGACGAATAGTGATGTTAGCACTTGTCATGTACTTACTAGCCATTTGAGTATCTTTGGAAAAATGTTTAGTTCCTCTGCCCATTTTTTAAATCATATTGTTATTGAGTTGCATCAGTTCTTTATATATTTTAGATATTAATCTCTTATCAGATAGATAATTTCCTAATTTTTTTCCATTCTGTATGTTGCTTTTTAAGTTCATTGTTTTGTTTTGCTGTGAAGAAGACTTCTAGTTTAATGTAGATCGAGGTTATTTTTGCTTTTATTGCTTGTGCTTTTAGTGTCATATCCAAAAAAAATCACTGCTGAGACCAACATTGAGGGCTGCTTTCCTACATTTTCTTCGATGAATTTTATGGTATCAGGTCTTATTTTTATGTCTTCAATCCATCCTGAGTTTTTGAGGTCTGTCTGCCAATTCCAGATGCTAAGGTGTATAAGACTTCTCCCAGGTCCCCTGACCCATGTATGGTACTGGATACTTCAAATCTACAAAGGCACTTTTGTTCATGGATATATGTCTAATTCATTATTTAAAAAGGGGACGAGAAGGTGAAATGCTTTATGCTGCCCTTATGCTGACATCACCTGAAATTTTAGTTATTCAGTTCAGAATATTTTCTCATTTCTATTATGTCTTCATTGCTGTCTGCATTACTTAAAAGTGTGTTTCTTATTTATTAAACAAATGACGATTTCTAGTGATCCTTTACTGAGTTCTTGATTAATTATATTGTGGTCCCTTGAAATTTCCTGAGACTTTAGAGCCGTGTACAATCAAGTTTTTCAAATGTTCTGTATGTGCGTAAAAATAATATATATTACTTGTTGGGTTTATTCTTTGTTTATAGGTTAATAATTTAATTTTTGTCTGCTTATTCTATTAATTATTAAAAACATTGACTTGATATTTAGTGGAATTTAGAACTGTTATTTTCTTTTTAATTCTGCCAATTTTTGCTTTATTTTGTGATCATGTTAATTGACTATGAATTAAAAATTGATATAATCTTTCTGGTAAATTGAACATTTTTTCATTATGAAATAACATTTTATTGCCAATAATCTTTATGCCTCAAAATATCTTTCATCTGTTTTTTATGTATTTATTAATATAGTTTGAGAGTTGGAGTTATTGATTGTATGAAATATCTTATTTTTTATCCTTTTACTTTCAGCTTTTCTAATTACTTTGTTTTAGATATTTAGATCTATCTCTTATAAATAACATGTAGCTGGATTTGATTTTTTTAAATTTATTTTACACAGTCTAATGATTGTCTTTTACCTGTGTCATTTAGTCCATTAAGTTTAAATAATTACTAACATATTTGAGTTTATATTTAATATATTATTTTGTCCTTTCAATGTTTTTTTTTCTCCCCTTGTCATTTTATAGTATTTTTAAACATCAGTCAGTTATTTTGGAACTTTCGGTTAATCTGCATGCATATTTATGAAGAGCAGTAGTGTTAATCACTATTTTTACCCACTTCCATATGTTTCTAAGGTCTCAGAATTCTTCCATTTACCCATATCCTGACTTACATATTGCTGTTGCCTTGATTCTATTTTTTAAAAACCTTTATATGAATTTTTTATTGATTTATATAGTGGTCATTTAAAGTCACTCATGTATAAACCATTTGCTTTGTTCTTCATTTCTTCTCTTTTGATGTACCAGCTTGTATCACTTTTGTTCTTCCTAAAATATTTCCCTTAAGATATTTTTTAAGAGTTTATGTTTGTAACATTCTTTCTGTCTTTGTCTGATAGTGTTATTACTTTGTCCTCATTCTTGAAAGGTATTTTCACCGAGTTTACAGTATAATATAAGCTTGATATTTATATCTTTTATATATAGAAACTATTTTTCTACCTTCTTCTAGCTTTCTTGTTTTTGAAAAGTCTGCTGTCATTCTAACAGTAGCTCCTTTGAAGGCATCCTTTCTCTGACTGCTCTTAAGATTTCCTCTTTGATTTTTTTTGAAGTTTTACCATAATGTGTCCAGGTGTGGATTTTCTTTCCCTTTGTACAGATGCTTCTAGACTTACAATAGGGTTATATCCTGATAAACCCATCATTAAATTGGAAATATCCTAAGTCAAAATGTATTTAATACACCTAACCTACCAAACATCAAAGCCTAGCCTTGCCTTTCTTAAACATGCTCAGAACACTTATATTAGCCTGCAGTTGAGCAAAATCATCTAACACAGTGAATTCACTGTAGAGTGTCAGTTGTTTACCCTCATGATCACATAGCTGACTGGGAGCTGTGTCTTGGCCACCGCTTCCCAGCATCATGAGAGAATATCGTATTGCATATCACTAGCCCAGGAAGAGATAAAAATTCAAAGTACATTTTCTACTGGGTACATATTGCTTTTGTACTATCAGAAAGCTAAAAAAGCATAGTCAAACCATTGTTAAGTTGGAAACTTTGTATATTTCTGCTTGGAGTTGATTGGATATCTTGAATTTAGGGATTGGTATCTTGCACAAGTTTGAAAATTTTCTAGACATTATCTCATCACATACTGTCTTTTAATCATCATTTTTCTCTTTTTTCTTCTGAAACACGATAACAATGTAAAGTTTTCTTTTGGTCCTCTGTGCTTCTTAACCTCTCATTTTCTGTCTCCCTCCCCCTTTTTAAACTTACTATTTTTTACTACTAATGTGCTATTTTTCTGTTATCTAATCTATTAAACTCATCCATTAAAATAGTCATGAATAAGTTTCAGCACTCAAGATGCATACAGTCTCAGAGGTAAAATTGACATGAAAATAGATCATTATAATGTTACATTATACATATTTCAGTGGAGGGAAGAAACTATACTTTGAAGATGTATTGGAAAGGGCACCTTATCTGATTGGGAGATGGTTAGAGGTTCCTGAAGAAAGTAATGCCTAAGCTAAGTCAATAATATAGTATGGAGGAAAGTAAGTGCATTGCATTTTTCAGAGGTAGAGAGATACAGAGTTTTTTTTTAACTGAACGTAGACTTTGGCAGAAAAACAATAATGGAAAGTTAGCTTAGAGCTAGTCAGCATTAGGCCTTCAATCCCTTGCTACAAAGGTGGGACTTTGGGGCCTCTTAGATATAGTATGTAAACATTGTATTAAAGGCTTACTGAATTTATATAACACATTTTAGAAGTGTATGATAATGTTTAGAAAGTTAAAAGTATGAACAAAAATACTAGTTTAGTAATTACAGCAATAGATGCAGCAAATGGAGATTTGTCATTAGTCTTAATCATGAGGTATAGTTTTTTAAAATGTCAAAGTACGATTTGAAATGTTTCATTATGAAGAAAAGTGTTATAACAAATATACTGGTAACCATATGTTTTTTAGTGCTATAACTTACCATAACCTAAAAGACATAAAACTGGAGAGAAGAAGCAGGTTAAAGGGAAAAATAGGTGAAATCTGAGGAAGACAGCAAAGTGATTCTCTAATTTCTAAATGAGTAAAAAGTGAGCTTTATAAAACGAAATAGATCTGAGGTTCAATTTCTGCCTTGGTGCACAGACTTTTGTGACTTTTGCAAATTACTTAACCTCTCTGAGTTTCAGGGATTTTATTATTTGTAAAATAAGGTTATAGTACAAACCTTTGTGAGTTCCTTTGAAGATTAAATGAACAGAAATACCACCTACTTAACTCAGCCCTGACTGGTAATTTTATTGAGCCCTAAGCACTGGCCTGAGCACTATGCAGTCTTTACCTTCACAATAACCTCCAATTTGTGGCCAAGGAAACTGCAACACAAGATGTTAAGTATAGGATTAAGACCACACCAATAAGTAGCAATCACAGGATTTTAACCAAGACATTCTGACCTCAAGAGCCATTACCACCCATTGTTATGTCCTTGTCATCCTTATTAAAACTGAGGACATACTTTTCCATAAAAACACTGTTAGATATTATAATTTTATTACAAATTCACTGACTGTTAGACTCAATAGATATTTAATATCTTAGTAAATCTGCTTTAATGTGCAAGAATGTCTTACTATAGCATCTTTAATAGATTATAGTCTAGCTTCTATATAAATGCTTCCAGAGACAAGGGATTTTATTTAAGGTATACCATTTCATTGTTAGATAATTCAAAATATAAGGAATTCCTCTTTATCCTGTGATAAAATTTTTGCCCTCACTTCATTTACCCATTGTTTCAAATTCTCTGCCCTATGGAGAAATAATAAGTGGACAATTTCTCTTTCATAGACAAATGTTTAGACAAGAATCATTTCTCTTTCTAATCCTAGGATAAACACTATCAACTATTTTGCAAACAACACATTTCCACACTCTTCTCAACTGAGGGCCTTCTACTCTAAATACATTCCAGTTCTTTTTTAAAAATGTGCTTATTAAAAATTATGTACCAGATTTTATATGACGTAGATTTCTTACAGGAGTCTTATATCATTTATGTTAAAATAAAGGAGGAAAACCTAGCAGTTCACAGATCTGAATACACTTTACTATTTAGTCATTGCTATAATGGGCTATTAATTTATGGATTCAACAGAGATATACTTACACTTCTTATAGTGACTACTCCTAATTGATGTTTATTGAATATTTACTATGTACCATGCCCTCTTCTAAGCTCTTTCACATAACTTATTTACTCACAACAATTCTAGGTAAATGCTATTTTCACTGTTTAACAGACAAGGAAAATGAGGCACAGCACTGTTAAGTAACTTACCCTATATTACATGGTTTGTATTGAATCTCTGTACTAAAATTGAGATTCAAACTTAGGCACTCTTAACCACTGTAGTAATATATATAAAAAATCTGCGTGTCTGTGTGTGTGAGATGTATGTCTTCGTTCCAGCTATTTTATCAAAATACCATAGACTGGGTGGCTTAAACAACAGAATTTTATTTCTCAAAGTTCTAGAGGCTGGGAACTCTGAGATCAGGGTGCCAGCATGTTCAGAGTTCTGATGAAGGCCCTCTTCCTGCTTTGCAAATGGCATCATCTTGCTGTATCCTCCCGTGACAGAGAGACCACCCTCATGACCTAATTACTTCCCAAAGCCTCACCTCCAAATACCATCACATGATGCCTTCAACATATGAATTTTGAGGAGACACAAACATTCTCTCCACAGCAGATGTTAAGTAGTTCTTTTGTGAACCTGATCTAAAATCTTATCTACCTTTTATATCAGTTTTCTATAAGAATATGTCACTTATAAAATCAACTTTTAGAACAACTTATTTGTAATTTGGGAATTCAGTTGCAATCAAAAGCTTTCCTGATGAATCCCAGCTAATAACTGTGACTCTGACTATTTCTTCATGTGTAAAATGTGGGTAATATCTGCCTCAAAAGATTATTTTAAGGATTAATATGCATACATATTTGTATGTGTGTAATTTCACTGTTAGATATGTAAGTGCGCACATGTACGCACGGTCTAGAATAATTGTTTGCAAGGCTTTTAAATGGCTAAAAGGCAACATAGCAAAACAATTATTAAGGTAGACTTTGGAACAGAATTGACTTACTCACTGACCTTGGGCGAATTTCTACCTCTCTGTGCCCTAGTTTTCTTTTATGTAATATGGATGAAATGCTCATGAGGATTAATGAGTTCATAAAACAGTTAGATCAGTAATATAGTAATATATAATACTACTAATGATCAAATAGTATTATTTTATATCAGTATCTAGCATAGCATCTGTATTTTTGTGAGTTAATTAACAAATTATGTTTAAATGTTTTTGAACTACTGAATTTTTAAAAGGAGTATAAAACCAAATATGAAATATACTCATCAAAGTCTATTAGTCACATCATCTTTTATTTCAGAGAAGAAAAGGAGTCCTTGAAGCACAGAGGTTAAGTAACTTACAGCTTAGGCAGCTTTCCAGTGATTGCCAAGTTGCTTATAACTAAACCAGGTCTGGTACTCCCCATCTTTAGATTTTTTTTTATAAACAAGGGACCTTGTAGAGATAAAACACAAAATAGTGAACTTCAGTATGAAGAATTGTAGTTACATGGTAGAATTATTAGAAGTGTTTCAATAATAATGGATTACCCAGAATAATTCAGAGGGTTCTATTTGAAGTTTTGGTATTTGTTTTAAAATAGAAGTATGCTTTATGAGAAGCCATGAACTTGAATTTTTGATTTCCGTACACAACCTCCTACCATCAGTATCAATATCCTTGAAATATTTTCCATTGTGATTGCACATCCTCGTAGTAAAAAACAAAATGTGAAGGCTTTTATATGTATGTTTAGGTTATTACTAATTAATGCTATGATTATATTTGAAGTATCCTTAGCTCTATTTACAAAGAATTACTTTAGTACAATTTGTATGTTTGAACATACTTTGTTCTCTAACCAGTCAGATAATGAGTAGGGAATTTAGTTTAATTGTTGAATAGACTGGTCAAATTGATTTTTTTAAATTTAAAAATAATAGCGTTGGAAGGACTTTGGGCTGTGATCTAACTGAGCTTCAGACTTAATGTAATCACTTCTACAGTATCTCTGGCAGATGGTCCTAGAACTCTTCTTAAATATTTTCTTGGCTCGAATTCTTGTATTATCTTTAAGCATAAGGAAATTTCATTTAGGTGACCAAGCTCATCTCAAATGCTATAATTCTTTATTTTTTGAAAATACTAACTTCCAATTTTAAGCAGCAATTGGTCCTAATAAAAATTTTACCATACTATTTAATTTACAGATTGCCCAAGGACTCCTGACACTCCCAATAGCGACCCTCGTTCTTCTACTAGCAATAATAGATTGATGGCCTTACAAAAACAATTGGATATAGAACTTAAAGTAAAACAAGGTGCAGAGAACATGATACAGATGTATTCAAATGGATCTTCAAAGGTAAGTACAGTAAATAAATGTAAGTGTATACAGTCAGTCCTAATTATTCACAGTGTGAATAGCATGAATTCACTTACTCATTAAAACTTATTTGTAGCCACAATATCAGTACTTGTGGCACTTCACAGTCTTTTGTGAACATGTGCAGAAGGGCAAAAATTTTGAGTTACCTGATGTGCATGTTCACAGCTGAGGTTGAATAAGGTGACACTTTGCCTTCTTGTGTGAGCTCTTATACTATAAACAAGTATCCTTTTCACTGTCTATTTAGTATCTCCTTTTTTTGCATTTTTGTGATTTTGGTGATTTTTCTCTTTAAACATTGTGTTATGATTTCTGAGACCATTTTAGCCTCCAAATTTGAAAGTATAGACAAGTTGGAAACAAGTTTTTTTTTTCAGTTATGATTGACGTTCAATATTACATGAGTTTCTGGTGTACAGCATAATGCTTAAACATTTATAATACTTATGAAGCAGTTCCCCTGATAAGTCTAGTACCCACCTGGCACCATACATAGTTGTTAACAATATTATTGACTGTGTTCCCTATGCTGTACTTTGCATTCCCATCACCACTTTGTAGCTACCAATTTGTAATTTTTAACCCCTCACCTTTTTCACCCAGTCCCCCAGCATCCCTCCTATCTGACAGTGACCAATTTTGTTCTCTGTGTCTTTGAGTTTGTTTCTGCTTTATTTTTGTCTGTGTTTTGTTTTTTAGATAACACATGAGTGAAATCGTACGGTATTTGTCTTTCTCTGTCTGACTTATTGTTTAAATTTCTACCTAAACCAGTCCAGAAAAAAAATTGGCTGTATGAGTAAATGGTACACAGGAACTCTCCATATTTGCAACTTAACCTGTAAACCTAAAATTTGTTCTAAAATAAAAAAAGGTTATTTTAAAAAATGGAGGCTCTAATGAGGTTTCCATCACTCTGTACAGATTTTTAGGAAACGACAAATGAAAAGACACAACATTCTAGCATTAGTGATTGCTTGGACTAAACTTCTGGGTTCTTGGGGAATCGAGTATGGGCATATAACTTCTAATTGAATATGAGTGTGATGGAGAGCAACTAATGCAAATGTGTTTTTGTTCTGAGGTGTAATGTAGAAGAGAAAATATTGAGAACCACTGAATCAGGTTATCATGAAGATTCTTTGTAATCTCAGGTTCTATAGTTATGTAATTTCTAAAAAGTCTTAGGAAGGTGTTTTTTGTTTTTTGTTTTTTTATAAAATCCACCTTTCTACTCTCTTTTATTTCAAAGATTATTCCCTCTGCAAATCAATGTTTTCTTCCATATTTTAACAGATATTTCTTAAATAATTTTAGAATGAAAGTTTAGGTGTTTTTTTGGTTGTTGTTTAGGAGTTCATTTTGTTTTAGTTTTGGAAGAATTTGAAATCAGGATGGGAGGAAATCTTTGCTTGGAGCTGTGCACCATATCAACCCACTCAAATAAAATTTGAGAAGATGCAGAAAAGAGAGAAATGTATATATGTTACAAACAATATTTTTAAATCTTAATTATGAAAATTAGAGTATATGCTGTATTTTACAAAAATTTGAAACTATTTTCAGAGAAATATTTGTTTCTACTTGATACATTGCTTGTATGATATACTTGATAACATTATTTCACTAACTGAACATTTATTATCAATGGTAAAGTTGGTTTTCCTGTGTTTTTAGTTTTAGTATTGACCTTTACTTTGGGAGTTTTTTAATCAAATGTTACTTTGGACTTTTTTTTTTTTTAAGGCAAATATTGTGTTTTTGAAACTGAATGCACCATGTTATGTTGTATGTTTTAAAATTTGATTAACTTAGTTACTACCCTCTGGAAATAAGGATTTTTAATTTAGGATTGATGGATTAGATTGAGAGGTTCCATGAACCCTTGGAAGTTATAGGAAAAATGAGTGTTTATGTTGATGGATGGATGAATGAGAAGGTCATAGGTTTCATCGTATTCTCAAAGTGGTCTGTAACCACCACCATCCCAAATTGAGCAAGGTTATGAACTTATTTAACATGAAACAAATAAAAACTTACGATAACAACAGGTCCAAAATGAACAGGGCTACGAGCAGATTTAAAACAAATAGGTATTTTTCAAATAGCTTTTATTTTTCATTAGATTTATTAATTTGAGAAGGAGTTCAGTGGACATCTAGAGCATATTAACAGCTGCTGTAGTTTCTGAGGTAGACCTACTAGTTATTTCTGTCTATATTTGGTCTTAAATGTTTTTGTTTCTCATCTTTAAACCTTTCAGAGAGTCATAGTGTATCTTTATGAGATTAAGGATGATTGTAAATTGAAGTTATGTGGGATATTAATTTTTTTTATTAAGGACTTGACAGTTTGATAGCTGTTGTGCTGGGCTCTAGAGTATAAATGGGTATGAATATAGTAAAGAATAGTGCATTATACATAGTAGGTGCTCAAAAGGTCATATCCTGCTTTCAGGAGACCCACTATCTAAAAAGGAAGTATCACATGTAAATAATTACAATATATAATGATGATATGTATAAGTTACTTTAGAAGCACAGTAGAGAAGAATCATTTAACTGCCAAAGAAATCATTAAAGTCTTAGTATAAGATTTTAAGGATGATTTGAAGTTGAAAGAATTACCTTCTAGGGCTGGCAATGTGGGTAAACCCAGTATATACAGGGAGAACAAATCTGAATCTCCAGAAAGAAACCATTTTATTTGAAAAAAAGCCTTCTAGATCAGGATTCCCCAACCCCGGTACCGCAGATCAGTATCATGGCCTGTTAGGAAACGGGCTGCACAGCAGGAGGTGAGTGGTGGGCAGATGAGCTCAGCTTCATCTGTATTTGCTGCCACTCCCCAGCATCACTGCCTCAGCTCCACTTCAGATTATCAGGCACTGAATTCTCATAGGAACACCGTTCCCTGGTGCCAAAAAGGTTGGGGACCACTGCTCTAGATGTTTCCAACAGGACTTTTTATTTGTTTCCCAGTGGTAAAGCTCTAAGTGAGTGAGGTATAGTGAGAAGTATAGCATAATTGAAAGACAAATCAGATTATAAAGTACTTTGGACAAAATTAAGCAGTTGAGATTCTATCTTAAAAGATATATAGAGCTGCTGAAAGACTTTTAGCAGAGAAGATACACAATCAGATTTAAAGTTTAGAAAGTTCACATCCATCTTCTTAAGACTTGAAGAATTAGAGAGGGTCAAGTCTACAGGCAGCAAGTTTAAGTAGACTCTTGTAGTAGTTCAGGTTAAACATGCTTCATCCCTCTTGTAACAGCAATGAAAGCAAAGACAGATCAAAGCTATTAAGTAGAATAAATATGTGGTATCTAGATATGAGGAACAAGGCAGAATCAAAGATAATTCTTAGATTGCTTATGTGGACAGACTGGTGAATGGTGATGCCCTTCACAACAATAGGTAATTCACAGTGGGGAGCAAATTTGGAGACAAGGATGATTAAATCATTTTAGGAGTAAACAATCATCTTCAAATCTCTGTTTTTTGGATTCTATATGACAAAATTATTAACCCCAGTAAACATTATAGCTAGTCATCCTTTTAAAAGGTAAGTCAGATATATTTACATTCCTATTCAAAATCCTCCAATGGCTTTCTGGCTTGCTTAGAACAAAATTCAGAGTCTTTACTGTGACTGCGAGTTCATATGTGATATACCCCTGGCTATTTATGATCTTTTCTTCTAAAACATTTTCATTCTCTCTTCTTATACTCTAGCTGTATTGGCTTCTTTGATATCCCTCGAACATCCTAAACACGCTCTTACCTCAGGGTTTGTGTTCATTGTATCTCTGCCTAAATATCTCTTTTCTCAAGTACTTTCATGGTTTTTGTGACTCATCATTACAGTCTCTGCTCAGATGCTGCTGCTTTAGCAAGCTCTTTCCAATTATCCTCTGTAGTCACGCCCCCCGCCCCTCCGTCTCTCCTATCTCTTACACTACATACCACTACCTGAAAATATAATTTACACAATCAGTTTCTTTATCATCTTTTTCTGGATTCTTTCAGCTAAAATTGATCCCATCTTCCTTTGCATATTTCTTTGGCTACTGTTAACATTCTAATACATATAATAATTATCTATGTCCAATCAAACTGAGTTTAATAGAGTAGCATTGTAACTGATTAATTATTAAATAATTGAGTTAATTATTAAACTGATTATTTTCACTGGTGTGACAAAAATTTAACACTTGCAAAGTAAGCCATAAATATGTGATGGAAAAATAAAGATAATGTTGGTTTATTTATTTCTGAAAGCTATGTGTATGGTGTCTTTTATTGTAATATCCCACTATGATTTGCAAAACAAAAATAATTATTTTTTATAAAATAAATATAATTTGGAAATATAAAATTTATGCTCTTTATAATTGTAAAATATTGTACATTCGAAATATAACTATCAGGGATTATAGAGTGCTAATTAACAGTAGGTAATTAATAGGTGAACCATATGAAATTGCCATTCAAAATTAGTCAGACATTGGCATTTTCATTCAGTTCAATCTAATGTATGTAAAAATTTTTCCAAAGTTTTAGCATAAAAGCCAGTATTTCTCTAATACATAAACCAATCCATATATTTTAGGCTGCCTTATCTCTTACCTTGAACATATTAGGTGTTCAATAAAAAATGAAATGAATGCTCAAAAGTATAAAACTAGCAGTAAAAATTTATTGAATGCTGAGAAGTATAAGACTGACATGTAGTAACTGTAAATTGCTTGTGACAGGTAATATCTAATGTCAGTTTTATCATACTTAGACATCTGTGCATATCTCCCAGAAATCTGTGTGGGGAAATTCATCTACTTTTGAAATGAAGTACAAGTGCTCTTTCTTGCATGTTGAATTGAAATAGTTAAGAAAGGTGTATATCTAAAGAAGTAAATGACAAATTATTATCTTTTCACATAATGACAAAATAATAAGATGTGCTTAGTTGAAAAGTTTAGTATCAGATAGTTTACTTAATACTTATTTTACACTGAACTATTAAAGTAGGATAATCATGATTTTTATTGCTCTAAAATAGAACATTTTAATGTGCTAAGCAATATAATTTTAGTTTTATCTAATGCATACAAAAGCTTTATGTTTTAGAGAGTGGTATCCCCATTTACATAATTTCATCAAGGAACCTAAAGCTTGTAGAAGGTAGGTAACCAACCCAAATTTACCAATATAAAAAGATTTGAGCCCAAGTCTATCTAATTGCAAAACATATTTGTCCCATTAAATTAGGAGCTTTGGAATACTAAGTTTTTCTCTCTCTCTGATCTGATCTCAAAGAAATAGAAAAGTTATTTTATATCTTTGTCTAATGTTCCTAATACTGGATAGGAGGAGGAATTAAAGTAAGAAAAAAGTATTTTCATTTTAAATTTGGAAGGTGATTAGGTTTATTCATAAAGGCATATATAATATAAACACCAAATTCAAGATAATATTCTTAATGATAAAGTATAATTAACAAATATTGTGTGTATATGCACACATCCACTTCTTCATGGTGTAAATTAATATTTAGGGGACTTAGTAAACCATTAGAGTCTAATTCCTTAGTGTGAATCCAAATATTTAATGAAGAACAAAATCTGACTAGAAGCTCTTAAATGACTGACCTTGGGAGCAGAAAAGAGATGGAAGAATAATTCATAAATTTACTGATTGCTTTTTCCTTCACTGTATATTAACCTACTTTGGTATTTAACATATTTTAGCTCACTTTTTTTCCTTATATAGTAGAAATATTATTTCTCCCACCACATACATCTCTCTTTACCCTGTACTTTATTCAGTGTCATAGTACTGTGTGGGTGTTTGACTTATTGAAATGATGCTGCGCATGATACTTGTCTCTTAGTTTCTAGTTTTGGTCTTCTGGAGAATATAGGTTGAGTGTATGCTATTTTATTTCCAAATTAATAGTGACTGCCTTAGAGATACTTGAATAATATGCAAAAATTGGCTTTTTTGTGAATAAGTGCTTTCTAACTTGATGCTCATTTTTATTATTCTGTTTTTTTGTGGATTGAAGCCTACTAGACTTTGACAACCAAGGTAACTAAGCAAGAGATAGCATTAACTTCTGTTACTTGTCTCATATGAAACTTTTGAGAAAAAATTCCTAGTTTTCTATGGCTGCGGTAATTACCACAAATTTTTAGTGGCTTAAAACAACACAAATTTATTATCTTAACAACTTTGCAATTGAGAAATCTAAAATGGATCTCACTGAGCTAAAATCAAGGTATTAACAGGGCTGTGTTCCCTTCTGGAGGATGTAGGGCAGAATTTGTTTCCTTGTTCTTTCCAGCTTCTAGAGACTGCCTCAAGAGGATGGCCCTCTTCCTCTGGCTTCAAAGCCAACAGTGCCAAGTTCAGTTCTCAAATCACTCTGACCTCCTCTTCTGCCTGCTTTCTTCTTCCACGTTAAGGGACCCTTGTGATTATATTGAGCCTTCCTGGATAATCTGGGATAATTTCTATATTTTAAGATTGGATGATTAACAACCTAATTCCATCTGCTAACTCATTTCCATTTTGCCACGGAAGGTAACATATTCACAAGGTTCCAGAAATTGGGACATGGACATCTTTGGGCAAATCGTTATTGTCCTACCGCAGTTCCTGTCAATAATATTCATTGTTACTGAAACTAAACTGAGATACAACAGTAATATTATTTTACTTAATTTAGGACCGTTAAGTCTTAAGAGATGACTAGTTTATTCACTTATAACTTCCACTCTAGCTTTATTAAGGTCTCACTTTTTTGACATTCAAGAATTTCAAAGGAACTTTTTCATCACTAGTGTTAACAAATGCTGTTTCCTTTAACAGAATTTAAGGGAACATAAATAGTATCTATGATTAGCTGTTTTTAAAATGTACTTCCATATGTGAAGCTCCGTGGAAATTTAACTATAATGTAATGGAAGAGGAATAGGTTTTCTAAACTCTTTAGGCTTAGTCACTGAGGCATCCATCACATACAGTGCTTCTGACTGAGAATTATTAACATGGTACAGGAAAATTCTTTGTATTTTGTGTAAAGCAAAGAAAGAAAATTACAAATGTTAATTTGGATATTTTTAAATAGTAATAAGACTCACCAAATTGTCTTATCTAATGGAATTGTTTTTCTCTTTAATCACCCAATCCACTTGATAAGTTTTTAAAATAAATGTATCTACAAGTGTATATATGTTACAGTGTTCACGGTGTTCTTTTAACTGTTGTTTTTCATCTGTTGATATCAGTTGATCTTATTTAGAAGCTATGAAAATGTTTTGTCTCTTTATCTGCTTACATTTTCAAACTTATTTTTAATAGGATCGGAAACTGCATGGCACAGCTCAGCAGCTACTCCAGGACAGCAAGACAAAAATAGAAGTGATACGAATGCAGATTCTTCAGGCAGTCCAGACCAATGAACTGGCTTTTGATAATGGTGATGGAATAGAAATAAACTGTCATTATTATTATGGGCATATGGTGCTAAATAAATTTTATGTAAGAAACTAGTGTTATCAAAAGTCGAAAGTCCCCTTTCCGAGGACCCCAAGCGGTGTTCTTTTTGAGTTCCGTGTGGCGAAGCCAATTACGAGACCGAAAGTGAACATTAACCGCGCAAGCTTTATTCTATGGCCAGAGAATGGAGAAGCGGGAGCACAGCTCTCAAATCAGCTTCTCCCTTAGCTGTGGAGAGGTAACTAAAAGACGAGTAAAAATGAAGGGGAAGTTTAGGTAAACAGCTAGGAAGAATATTCATGGCTTTTCCGGGGATAGGAGGGAAGGGGCGGAGGCTTTTTCCGGTATCGAGGTTCCACCCTCCTTTTTTGTTGTTTATGGTTTCGCCCAGCAGGTGTCCGAGATTGTCAAACTGTCATGGCGATGGGAGGTGTGTTCTTTAGCATGGAGATTATATTATAATGAGTTTTAAAATTTTGAGGAGGTCATTTAGACAGTGATCTTGGTTTCGACTGGTTTCAGCAAGTCTCCACAAGTTCTTAACTGCTGACCTGAGGCCTCCCTATTACCGAGATAAGAGTTAGAGCACAGCAGAGGTTCAGCCAAGCCCTAAAGGTCTATCAGGGGCTAACAGAAGCAGTAGTTTAAAATTAAGGAGGAGGAAGCATTATGTTTTTTTCTATTGAAGTTTTTTCTTTGAGTTTTGATCTGAAGAAGGCTGTCAGTGTTATATGATAAGTATTATATCAGTGTTTTATTGCCCTAAGGACTAACTTTTGTTTTAACGTTGTAAGAATTCATTTCTTTTTCATGAGTTTTAATCACTGCATATTTGAAAGTCAAGTAAATGGTTCAATTAAGTTTTTTTTTTTTCTCCTCTAGCAAAACCTGTCATAAGCCCTCTTGAACTTCGGATTGAAGAATTAAGGCATCATTTTACGATAGAGTTTGCAGTAGCAGAAGGTGCAAAGAATGTAATGAAATTACTTGGCTCAGGAAAAGTAACAGACAGAAAAGCACTTTCAGAAGTAATTTTAAATAAAAATTTTAACTTAATATATTATTCAAAGATTGTAGTTATTTAAATGACAATTGTATTTTCTCTGTTAAAGGCTCAAGCAAGATTTAATGAATCAAGTCAGAAATTGGACCTTTTAAAGTATTCATTAGAACAAAGATTAAATGAACTTCCCAAGAATCATCCCAAAAGCAGTATCATTATTGAGGAGCTTTCCCTTGTTGCATCACCAACACTAAGTCCACGCCAAAGTATGATATCTACACAAAACCAATATAGTACACTATCCAAACCAGCAGCACTAACAGGTATGTCACACATATCTCCTGATTATTTCAGATGTTTTAGACTATATCTGGTAGTGATTAAATGAATGAAAAACACAGATTTTTAAAATATTGTGATAAGATTCACATAACATAAAATTTATTATTTTAACCATTTAAAAATATCCAATTCAGAGGCATTGGTATATTTACAGTGTTGTATAACTATCACCACTGTTCAGTTCCAGAGTATTTTCATTACCACAGCAGGAAAACCTATACCCATCAAGTAGTACCCCCTATTCTCCCTTCCCTTCAGTTCCTGGCAACCACTATTGGCTGTTTGTCTCTATAGATTTGTCTATTCTAGATATTTCCTATAAATGAAATTATATAATTTGTGGCCTTCTGTGTCTAGCTTCTTTCATTTAGTGTACTGCTTTCAAGGTTCATTCTTGTAGTATATATCAGCACTTCATTCTTTTTTATGGCTAAATAATATTCCATTTTATGAGTATATAACATATTGCTTATATATTCATCAGTTACTGATTTCACCTTTTGACTCTTGTAAATAGTGTTGCTATGAACATTTGTGTACAGGGTTTTTTGTTTGAACACCTGTTTTCAGTTATTTTGGATATATACCTAGGAGTACTAGGTCATATGGTAATTTTATGTTCATATTTTTAAGGAACCATCAAACCATTTTCCACAGCAGCTGCATCATTCCTCAGCAGCAATGTATGAAGGTTCCAATTTCTCCACATCCTCACCAACACATTTTTTAACCCTTTTCCCATTTAGAAAAAAAAGAGCATCTCACATAGGAATGCTACATCTTCCAACATTTGACATTTTCAGATATTGAACTACTAAAGACAATGCTAAAAATAGAATGAGGTCATTTGTTTCCAAAGACTATCGATGCACTAAAGCAATGCAAAAATAATAATAAAAGCGAGATATTTCATGGCAAACTTTGGGGGTAAGGTTAGGGCTACAATCTGTGACTTATCTTGGGGCAAAAGGGAAAAGGGCTAATTGCCATTCTAATAGATCTATTATTGAAAGTGGGGTAGTGAGAGCTTCAACAAATTTTGTAGATTTGCCTATTTGTCCTTTTTTACATAAATTTTTGCTTCATATTTTCAGCCTTTAAGTGCATATATGTTTATAATTTTTATATCTTCTTGATGGAATGAATGACTCTTTTATCAAAATGTAATGTCTTTATAACAAATTTAGGTTTAAAGCCTAAAGCTATATAAATATAGCTACTCCAGCTCTTATAATGACTATTTCCATTGAATATCTTTTTCTGTCTTTCCACTTTCAATCTGTTTGTGTCTTTGGATATAAAATAAGTCTCTTTTAGACAGCGTATAATTGGATCATGTTTCTTTTTGTCATTTCTGCCAGTCTCTGCCTTTTATTTGAACAGTTTAATCCATGTATGTTTAGGGTAATTACTAATAAGGTGCAATGCAATTCTGATGCTAACTACCCAGAGTTAGGTCAAATTTCATAGTTAATAGCTCAGTTTCCCACAAGACTGCCCTCATTTCAGACACAAGCTGTAAGCTTGGAGTTTCCTTCAACCACCTGTACTTCTGACCAACTGGATACAAATTCAGGGGTCGCCACTACCACTTTAAGCTAAGTAATTTTGTAGAACAACTCAGAGTACTTGGGAAAGCTCTATCTTTATAATTATAAAGGATACAAATTAGGACCAATCAAAAGGAAAGATAAATAGGGAGAGATCTGGGAGGGTCCTAAACATGAAGCTTTCTTGTCCTCAGCATCCATTACTCCCTCAGCACGTTTTCTGTCACAAACCAGGACTCTCACTTTTACTATGAGTATCTAGAGTTTTTATTGTGGTTTCATTACATAGGAGTAATTGAATAAATCATTGGCCACTTGTTTGAAATCAGTCTTCAGGCCTTCATCCCTCTCTGAAGGCTAGGAGGTCAGGCTGATATGTGGCTCAGAGCAACAGCCCTCTGATCATATGGTTGGCCTTTCAAGGTGTATCCAGTGCCCCATCCTAAAACTGTCTAGGGACCCACCATAAGTCACTTTATTAGTACAAACTTAAGTGTGGTCTGAGGGGCCCACTATGAATAACAATGACACTGCTCCCACTGGGGCAATTACAAGGGTTTAGGCCTTCTTTTCAGGAACTAGGGACAAGAACAAGCCAGATTCTTTATTATACAACAAAAAGGCTTTCTTCTGCCATTTTGTGATTTGTTTTCTATTAGTCTTAATTTTTTTCCCTGAATTCCTTTGATACTTCTTTTTTTGTGTGTTCAATTGAATTTTTCTAGTTTACCTTTTTGATTCCCTCCTTGGATTTCTTTTTTTTTTTTCTGTATATCTTTAAGTTATTTTCTTAGTGGTTATCCTTTGATTACAATTACCATCCTAGATTTATAACAGCCTTGTTTGAATTGATACCAATTTATCTTCAATAGCCTATAAAAATTCTGCTCCTATAGAGCTGTGCCTCCCTGTCTTTTTATTGTCACAGATTGTCTTTATACTTTGTGTGTCCATTAGCATAGACTATAATTACTGTTATGCATTTGTCTTTTAAGTCATAAAGGAAACAGTTACAAATCAAAAATACAGTAATAGTAGCTTTTATATTTACTTATAAGCTAGTTTTATTGGTGTTATTTTTTCTGATTTTAAGTTACTGTTTAGTGTCCTTTCATTTCAGTATGAATGACTTCTTTTAGCAGATCTACTAGTGACAGATTCTCTTACCTTTTGTTTATCTAGGAATCTTATTTTCTCCTTCATTTGAGAAATAGTTTTGCCATATGCAGATTTTTGGGTTGACAAGTTGTTTTTTTTTTTCTTTCAGCACATTAAAAATGTCACCAATTCTTTCTGGCATTTATGATTCTGATGAAAAATAGGCTTTTAATCATATTGAGAATTTCTCATTATTGCTTCTCTCTTGCTGCTTTCAAAATTCTCCTTTGTCTTTATTTTTTCACAGTTTCATCATAATGTGTCTCAAAATGATAATCTCTTGAGTTTATTCTACTTGGATTCTTTGAGCTTCTTAATGTGTACATCCATGTCTTTCATTAAATCTGGGGAATTTTGGCCATTGTTTCTTCACATATTCTTTCTGCGACTTCCTCTCTTCTCTCCTTACAAGACTCTCATAATGTGTATTTTTGTATTCATGGTATTCCACAGGTTGCGTAGTCTCTGTTTCCTTTTTTTGTTTTTGAGAAAAAAAAATGTTTATCGATACACAAACGTGGGGGGTAGGGCAGAGACCATATGTAAACACAAAAACAAGCATTAGCTTTCATGGATATCAGAAATTACAAGGGTGAGGCAAGCATCAGGAGTCAGAGTTTTCCAAGTAGCAAGCAGCACCCATGAATACTGTCCACAAACACATCGTGTCTCTCTGGTTTGAACGACCAAGATCTCTTCCAAAAACTTGACTTTCATAGAGCTCCAAAAGGTGGTCTTATAAAGGCCCTTAAAGTAATCAAACCTTGTGAAAAATTGGTTAGGTCAGTGGCAAACCATCTTTAATTCTGTTACTTTTACCTCCTGATTTGTTTAGTTTTACTTTTAAATGAGAACTTACACATTTATTGTTATGTCTTATTAATCAGTTTATTCTTTTATCATTATAAGTATTCCCTTTTATTTCTAAAAGTACTCTTCGACTTACAGTTTACTTTGTCTGTTAGTAGTAGAATCATACCATCCTCATTCATAAAGTAACCTAGTGAATTTTTGCCATCCTTTTATTTTCAATCTGTTTTTCTTTTTTATTTAAAGTGAAATATTTTATATATATCATGTTGGTGGCTCCTTTCTTGTTATCTACCCTGAAAATCTAATTGAAGTTATTAGCCCACAGTGTTGTGTTATTTTTTTTTTAAGAGCATTATTTATATAATCATCCTTCAGTATCCTTGGGATTTGTTCTAGGACCCCCTGCAGATACCACATTCTGAAGATACTCAAATCTCTTATATAAAATGATATAGTATTTCATATAACCTCCAGATGCAGAGCCAACTGTATACATAAACTGCGCATATTCGATGTGTAGAATTTGAAAACTTTTAACATATCAACCCTAGAGGTTTCCATGTACCCTGAACCTTCCTTGTACTATTATTTTTGACATGTATTTAATTCTACAGTCTTGATGTTTGAAAAGCATTTGCTCTTTTTTCTGTTCATCTTTTCCTGACCTTTGTAATTGTTGAAATACATACTTTTATTATTCTATTTCATTTCCTATATAGCCTTTTAGTTATACCAGTGTGTGTGTGTATGTTTGTGTTTATTTATTGCTTGCTTTAGAGATTCAGGTATACATATTGAACTATATTAGTCTGTGATCAACAACATATTCTCTTACCTCCAGATCAGTTGAAGGATTTTATGAAGAAATATTTACAAATCCTTCCACTCCTCTCTTTTGTATTCTTGTTCTAATATATTTCACTTCTCCATATGCCTTAGAAATCTACACCCTTCAGTATTATTTTCACTTTAAAAAGCTAAGAACTTTGAGGCTATAGTTTACTTTTTTCAGAGTATTTTTCTCAAAAAACAAAAGAAAACATTGCCTGTATTTAGTGACCCACTTATTCTTTGTTTTTTCTTTTTGTTGTACTTGAGATTTTTCTGTTATAATTTCCCTTTAGCCCATAAAATGTCTTTTAGCATTTACTGTATGAAGATGCATTAGAGCCTGATTCTTTCACTTTTTTCCTTTGTGTTTGACCTTTATTTTTAGAAATTATTATCAATGGATATAGAAATCTATTTTTTTTCTTTCAAAATATGATTTAATTTTCTTCTGGCTTCCATATTTCTATGGAATTCTTATCAATGAATGGTTCTCTTCAGAGAATGTTCCTCATTCCTTAGCTGCTCTGATAATGTAGAATTATGTTCACTTTTCTTCATTTTCCTTTTTTCTTTCAGTTGGCCTGTCTTCAAGTTTGCTGATTCTTCTGCCTGCTCAACTCTGCTGTTGAACCTCTCTATTAAATTTTTTAAATTTTAGTCGTCGTACTTTTCAGCTCCATGACTTCTATTTGGTTTCTATTTATACATTGTATATCTTTATTAACATTCTCTTTTTGCTGAAGCATCATTCTCCTTTTTTTCTTTTGGTTTCTTTTAGGTCTTTGACTATGTGTAAGCCAGTTGATAAAGTCTTTGTCTAATAAATCAATGTCTTGGCTTCCTCAGGGGCAGTTTCTCTTCCTTTCTGCTTTTCTTATGTACCAGCCATACTCTCTTATTTCTGTGGTTGCCTCATAATTTTTTGTTGAAAATCGGATATAATGAATGTTATAGTGTGTAACTCTAGAATATATTCCCCTTCCCTAGAATCTCTTGCTGTTTATAATAGGGATGTAGTTATTAAAATGAGTTTAATGAACTATTTTGTGAAGACTGTATTTTTTGATCACTGAAGTCACCACTAAGTTAGTGGTGAATTAGACCTTTCTTTTTAATGTCTGCAGGCAAAACAAACAAACAAACAAACGTTGCCCTGTCTTTGCAGCTGGGCTCTGTGTTTGTGTACTGGGTCATACCTTCGACATTCACCCAGGCATTTTACAACCCTGCTTTCTCTTGCACAGAGCTTGAAGATCAGCCAGATGCAAGAGCATAGGGTCTTTTTAAGTCTCTTCTGAGGATGCCTCCTTTTTGCTCCTAACCTTCTACTAGTAGTTTCCTAGTAATATGTGGAAGCATTACAAAGCCTTTATACCAATAAACATCTCACTCCTTAGTTTTCCCTCCAAGACTCTTTGAGATGTCTGTTGTTTGTCCTAACTCATGTACTTTGCCTCAGGCTGCAGGGGATGGGTCATTTGCTTTTAAATGCCCACCACTTATCTCTTTCTCTACCCTGAGATATTTCATAGTTTGATAAAAAAAAAGGCAAGCCTTTTGTTAGTCCTTCAGGGAGCCCTTAGACTGCTGAAAGCAGGCAGCCAGTGTTTTGAGAATCAGATCTTCTCTACTCCCTCCAGCATCAGGAACCTACAGCAGGAATACAGGCTGCTGTCTTCAAGACCACCAAGCTCTTTGGGGATGGGGGAGGGGGTGGCAAGGTGAAGATAAGTTAAACTGGCACAAAGCTCTCCTACTGAATGTTCATTGCCTTTTTTGATTAAGCATTTACTTGGTTATAGTCAATTTTTGCCTGTTTTCCAGATTTCTGACAATGTTTATTCTAAAAGTTTCAGCTAGGTTTTTTTTGTTGTTTATTTTGTTCCTGTGTTTCTGTGGAGAAACTGCCTTTGGACTTTGCTATATCACTGTTTTCTCAACCATCACCTACAAAGGCTTTTATAGCGAATTTGAATGTGACATTTTTGTTACACAGATTTTCTTCCTTCAAAAATCTTTAAATTATCAATATGAATGTCCACAAGGCTTTACCTTAAAAATAATGTCATTCAATATTTAAAGATACAGAGGTATTCTTCATACTATCACATTCTAGTAGCTTTGGGTATCATTAATCAGTTTTATACCGTGGCAAATTTCTATATTAAAACTTGAAGGACAAATTTAACACTTAAACTATACTGTTACCACTATTAGGGTCCATCTAAACCTGCAGTTACCAAATTGAATTCCTCAGAGGCAACCCAGGATGCCAAAATGAATTCACAGGGATACAACAGAATATTTTAAGTTTTTGAGGAAAATACAGTGTTACTTCACTTGACTGTAGTCACCATTCTCGCACTAGCTCAAGGTAGTTACAGTGTCAGCATTAGATGGCACTATATTCCTTTCAGTGATGTCATTTATTGATGAAGCTGGGTTTTCCTTCATTGCTGTCATAAGAAATGCCATGTAAAAATCATTGTGAAATAGGAAGTAAGGGTGGCAGTTTCCAATCTAATTCCAAAGTCTGAGCCATTGTACAGTGCTTAGCACACATACACATCCCCCTTAGGAATTAATTGTGGTTATTTAAAGGTGAAATAAGGTTACTTTTTCTTTCAAGTTATGTATATTATGTTTTCTTCAAATAGTTACTAATTTTTTACAATACCCATTGAAACTGAAGTGTTAGGTATATTTTTCAGACTAGGAGCGCAATGAAAAAATTGATACACCAGGGTACTGTGAAATGAGAAAGCTTGAGAACCTCTGGTCTAAACCTTTCATTTTATTTAAAATGTTGTAAATATTTATTATTTAAAGCTTTTTTTTTATCTTCCTAGCCACATCTTCTGTAATTCCTACCATGAAACTTTTATCACAATTAAACTGTTTTGTGCAGTGCTTGTTGAATGCCTTTACCTTATTATCCTTTAATGTATTTTTTAAAATAACACTGAAATATAGACCTGTGAGGAACAAAAACTTTGTCATCTACCTACATGTAACCCTGGCCCCTAACACAGAACGCTTTATACATTCAGCACATACAGTAATCCCCCCTTATCTGAGGGAAATACGTTCCAAGAACCCCAGTGGATGTCTGAAACCACAGGTAGACTGAATCCTACATACACTATATTTTTTCCTGTACATACATATCTATGATAAAGTTTTAATTTATAAATTAGGCACAGTAAGAGATTCACACCAATAATAGTAAATGGAACAGTTATCGTAATAAAATATAATAAAATTTATGTGAATGTGGTATTTCTTCCTCACTCCTGCATCCTCTTTCTAGCTCTTTCAAAGTATCTTATTGTACTATACTCACCCTTCTTATAATGTGAGATGATGGAATTCCAAATCTGTTCCTGAATGTGTATAACCATTCCTTACTTGAAATAAGTGGCTTGGTATCACTCATTTCAGGAGATCCCTTTCTGAAGTCTTCGTTTAGGCTCAATACTTGTGCAACGGGTGCCATCAGTTGGAACATGTTTTCCGTTCATGTCTCTGCCCACAGTTAATGCCTTTCCCATCTTATCTAAGCACTTAGCATGCCCTATGGCCATAACTTTTGCAGTTTAAGGTGGAACAGCAAAAGTAGCACAAATTTCTTCTCCCCCCCCCTACAGTTTTACCTATAGATTTGTTCTTATCATAGATCTTAGCATACAGTTTTCTTTTTTAAGTTGAGAACTTTTACCTTTTCACTTAGAGGAAGCATTTTACAGCCTTTCTTTGGCATATCTGAATTGCCACCATCACTACCCTTGCACTTTGGGGCCAGTAAGTAAAATAAGAGTTACTTGGACACATCCCAGGTAGGAAGGTACAAGATTTAATCATGTGACTCAGAATACTGCACAATTTAAGATTTATGAATTTTTATTCTTGGAATTTTTCATTTAATTTATTTAAGACTGAGGTTGGCAGGTAACTGATAACATGGAAAATGAAACTGCAGATAAGGGAGCACTACTGTGCTTGGTAAATATTATTTAATAATAAGGCAGGGATTATAACTTATCTAAGTTTCACTATCATGGTTCAGAGCTGAACACATCATTAATATTCTAGAATTTCTGATTCATTGATTAAAATTGTTTGTCAAATATTTGGAAATTAACAATATTTCTAGAAAATAATTAAAGCCATGTTTCAGGAAGTAAGTTGATACTGCTAGAATTTTTTTTCCTTTTCTATTCTGATCTGTTTCTCTCCCCAATCCTTTAACCTCTTTTCAGTTCTCTCTTTCCCTTTTCTTCATTCTTTTAGTGAACTTTATTCAGTTAGATAAATCTCCAGTCTAAAAGAAGTATATTAGAATTCTTAAGATATTTTGTTTTTTAAAAAAAAATTCTTGAAGTTTCTAATAGACCTTAAACTAGGAAGAGAAATAGTACTTGTATTAATAGAAGACTAAATATGCTGAAGGATTAGCATGGATAAGTAGTATGAGCATTTACCGTCACAAGTTTTTCACTGAATGCTATTATTTATGGTTTATTTCATTCATACTCTAATTTGTTTTGTTGTATGATTATAATACTGAAACTTGCATGTTTGTTGCTACTTTGACATAAGATATCATTGAATCTTTTTGTTTCATATTTTGAGATACCTACTAATTTTTATAAAAGATTATCTCAAAATGTTATTCAGTTGTAGCAAGACAAAACACTAATTTAGTAAAATGGATATAAAATAGTTCTTCAAGAAAGTTAAATAAAAATTCATTTACTTGTTCTAATGGAATTCATAGGTACTGCTTATGAATATCAACATTTACCTCTTAGATTTGCTTGCTTTAAATTTTTCATGTTGTAGATAATAAAAGTTAAAAAAATGTAATTTTAAGCTATTTCTAACATATGATTATGTGCAGTTACAATTGTTACCTCATAAAAGAAACTTCTAGATGCTTAACAAACATCTTAAGTCCCTCCAGATTTTTTTTAATGAAACCAGGTGTTAAGCATTGTCATCTCCTAATAGTTGAAATTAATAAAATATTTAATAAGCTACCAGGGTTTGAAGTAGTAGCCAGATGTTTTCTGTTTCCCCAGGATGACTTTTATAGCTGAGCAGTTACAGTGGAAATGAGCTAAGTTTGCCAGTTTAACAACAAAACACACACACGCACACACACACATATAAATCGTTTCTTTTAAACTAAACGTAAAATGAAATCCATTATAGTTAATCTGCCTTAACACTTTACAGTTAGATAAGATTTCCATAGATTAATGAAACATAGAATTGAAGCTTCCTTCACCTCAACTTTAGCAGCTTGATTGAGACATACTTTACATACCATAGGATTCACCCATTTTAAGTGTATAGGTTTATGAATTTTAGTAAATATATGTAGTTGTGCCACCACAGAACAGTTTTATTGAGGTATAATTGACAAATACAATAAAATACGTGTTTAAAAGTGTAATTTGAGACGTCGTGTATTTAAAGTCATCAAACCATCACTGCAATCAAGATAATTATTATATTTGCCATCCCCAAAAGAGTCCTCAGTTGTGTCTATGTCATTCCTCTTTCCTGCTCTTCTCTTTGCCAACAACTGACCCAGGGAATCACTGACCTGTTTTCTGTCACTAGATATTAGTTTGCATTTTGTAAACCTTTATATCAGTGGAATCACAGTATATACTACTTTCCTTGTGGGTTGGGAAGAGGAGTAATCTGTCCTTTTTGACTCGGAATAGTTTTATATTCTGCGTTGTGTATCAATAGTTCCTTTCTGTTTATTAGTAATATTTAATTATGTGGGATATACCATAATTTCATTTTCATATTTACCTATGATATTTGGATTGTTTTCATTTTATACTTTCTCAAACATAGCTGCTAATAACATTCATGTGTACAGTTTTTGTGTAAACATAGATTTCTGTTCACTTTACTAATTACCTAGGGATGGTATGGCTGAATCATATGATAGTGTATTGATAATGGATTCTTTACCCATTTTTATATCTGAAAAAGTCTTCATTTTGAAAGATATTTTCAGTGCGTTTAAAATTCTAGCTTTACAGTTTACTTTTTTCTCAGGTCTTTAAAGCTGTTGCTTCTGTCTTGCTTTCATTGTTTCTGATGAGAAATCACTGCCATCCTAATCTTTGTATGTAATATGTCTTTTTTCTCTGACTGCTTTTAATATTTTTTTCTTTATCACTTGTTTTGATAAATTTGATTATCATAAGCTTTGGTGCGATTTACCTATTTTTCTTTTGATTAGTGTTCATTAAACTTCTTGGATACTTCTTGGGTTTATTGTTTTCAAAAATTTGGAAAATATTCAGCCATTATTCTTTCAAATATATTTTCTGTCCCCTCTCCACTTTACTCTTCATCACATATTAGACCACTTGAAGTTAAACTCATAGTTCACATATGCACTGTTATTTTTCCCCCCAAGTCTTTCTGTCTCCTTTTTTTTAATCATTTCTATTGCTATAGCTTTAAGTTCACTAGCCTTTTCTTTTGCAACCCATAATCTGCTACCAATCTCATCCAGTGTAGTTTTTTTAAAAATCTCAACTATTGTGGTTATCATCTCTAGAAATGTGTTTTGTGTCTTTTTGATTTCTTCTGTGTCTCTACTCAACTTTTTGAGTAGATTGGATATAGATATAATAACTGTGTAAATATTTTTATCTGATAATCCTAACATTTATGTCAATTTTGGATTGGTTTTCATTTGATTTTTTTGTTATTATAGTTCTTAGTTTTCTGTTCGTTTGCTTGTCTGGTGTAATAGGCAGAATTTCAAGAATGACCCTTGGAACACCTCCCGTGTGAGTAAAATAAAACATCACTCCTGTGATAGTATGTTATGTGGAAAGGGGATTTTGCTTATGTGGTTAAGGATTCTAATCAGTTGACTTTGAGTTAGTGTGTAAAGGGCAATTATCAGGGTAGGCCTTATATAATTCCATAAGCCCCTTAAAAGCCCCTGATAATTTTCACTGACTAATGGCAAAAGAAGAAGTCAGAGAGACCTGAATCATGAAAAGGATTCTCTGTGCCATGGCTGGCTTGAAGATGGATGTGCCATGTGAGGGGGAATGTAGGTGGCCTCTAGAACTTGAAAACAGCCCCTGGCTGTTAGCCAGCAAGAAAATAGTATCATCAATCCTTTGTCTGCAAGAAACTGGATTCTGCCAACAACCTGAATGAACTTGGAAGCAGATTTTTCTTCAGAGTTTCCAAGATAAGAAGAGTCTTGTCTGGGAGACACAATGATGTCAGCCTTGTGAGATCTTTAGCAGAGTACAGATCAGCCCACCTAGATTCTGACCTACAGAACTGCAAGATAATAAATGAGTATTGTTTCAAATCACTACATTTCTGGTAATTGATAATGCAGTAATAGAAAACAAATGTAGCTGGTAATCTCTGATTAAATGCCAGACCTTTTGAATTTTAGTTTGTTGGGTACTGAATATTTGTATATTCCTGTAAGTATTCTTGAGCTTTGTTCTAGGTCACAGTTAAGTTACTTGGAAACAGTTTCATCTTTTGGATATTGCTTTTAAGATTTGTTATGTGGGACCAGAGCAACATTTAGTTTAAGGGTAAATAAATAGTCTCTACTACTGGGGCAAGACTGAATACTTGATCAGGAGAACCCTCTATATGTCTCAGGAGTTCTGTCTCTTCTCATCTGTCTGCTTTCCTTTACACTGCCTGTGAACTCTAGCCACCTTGGTCAGTTCAGTTTCAGTTTTATCTCCTTAGCTCAGGTAGTCCACTTGGCTTCACCTGAGAGTCACACAGCCGGCTCTGTGTTCTGGATATTCTCTAGGCAGTAAGCTGGATCAGTTTTAGAGTTCATCTCATTTGTTTCCCATCTCTTGGGGGTCACTGTTCTTCATTGACTGATGTCCAATGTCTTAAATACTTTTTTTCAAATATATTGTCAGATTTTTTTAGTTGTTTGAGTTGAAGGCAAATCAAGGCTTTTTTACCGTTAAAAGTCATTTGGTTACTTTTAAATAATTAATGACTTTAAATAAAATTAAATTTAATCATTTAAATTTAATGGGACAACTTTTACCAGGAAATACTCTTTTGAAAGTGTTCTCCCATGTGCAATATCTAAAATTTTAATACTGAAGCACCATTTTTAAGTTCTAGTACACTACATCTAGCTTAAGTGATGACAAAGCTATATCTCTAGATGCCCTAATTCACATTTTCTCATTTTCATTTGAACACCTTTAGTATTTATTTGCCTAAGGAAATTGCAATTATTTTGTGCTTAGATAATTACAACCCATAATTATTTGACTAAACTATTAGACTGGAAAGATAATGTTATTTTACATCTTCAAAAAAAAAAAAACAGGAATCTATTTATGGGAAAAAACCTGTAAAGTCCCTTTCTATGTTAACCACATAACTATTAAATGCAGTTGTTTTTCACATGGTAAGAGGTCTCATTTCTGTATATTTATTTTAATAGGCACATTATTTAAAATTGTTTCCCCTCCCACGTGCTCTATCCACAATTCTTTAATTCTTCCATATAATTACAGAAATGAGTATTCAGATACACAAGAAGTTTATGTAACTTGTTTTATGCTCTACAGACAGTTTTTTGGAGGTTCCGTCCTTCCTATAAAATTTCTTACAGCGTTGTCTTAAGAGTTTTCAATAGATTTCTCTAAAATAGGAAAGATAATAGTTACCTCACAGATCCTCTAAGAGAAAAAATTTTACTATTTTAGCAAATCTATTTTCCCCATTTCTGAAAAGTAACAAAGACATAGTTATATATATATTAAAAATTGACATTCTTATTTCATATTTTTTTATGCTAACAGGTACTCTGGAAGTTCGTCTTATGGGTTGTCAAGATATCCTAGAGAATGTCCCTGGACGGTCAAAAGCCACATCGGTTGCACTACCTGGTTGGAGTCCAAGTGAAACCAGATCATCTTTCATGAGCAGAACGAGCAAAAGTAAAAGTGGAAGTAGTCGAAATCTCCTAAAAACCGATGACTTGTCCAGTTCAGTAACCAGATTTTTTAAAAATCTTATAACAAATTAAAGGGTCTATACAAAGGACTTAGCTCTGGGGACAGAGTGGAATGGGGAGGGTCAAAGTGGGACAAAAAACTTTAAAATTTTGATTTCCATAATTTAATTTTTTAAAAAACTATAGTGACATGAAAATAAAAACAGCAAAAAAAATTTACTTTATTGAAAATATATTAGAAAATTGAATTCTTAAATGGCATTAATTCTTTTGGAAGAATGAAACATTGAGCATCACTCTTTATGCCAAACTAAAACAGGCAGTGGGACTTGTCACATCTTGATTCTTTTAATGGTATAGTGACACTTCTAAACTTATATTGAACTTTTGATAACTAACCACTGGACCAAACATATTAACTAAGATAGAAACCCAGTATCTCAGCAGTAGACTGAAATGGGGGAACAGGTAAACATGGTAAGAGTAAAATACAGCAGGTTTATGAAGAACTTAGGAGATGGTCTGAAGTGTAATTGTAAATCATGATATAAATGTATAACTGAAGGTAAAGGCACATGGCATTTTAGCCTATTTCAGAGTACAAAGGTGAGTTTGTGCTTTCCTGTAGATAGACTTTAGGAAAAATGTGAAAATAAAAATTGTCTAAGGTAACAAACTTTACAAATACCAAATATAGAAGGGGGAAAACTGGATTATTGTTATTGATATACAGTTAACCCTTGAACACCATAATTTGAACTATGTGGGTCTACTTATATGCAGATTCTTATCAGTAAATATGTACAGTACTATAAATATACTTTTTAAAAAATATTTTCTCTAGTTTATTATAAGAATGCAATATATAAAACACATAACATACAAAATATGTGTTATTTGACTGTTATTAGTAAGGCTTCTGGTCAACAGTAGGCTATCAATTAAGTTATATGCAGATTTTTGACTCTGCAGGGGTCAGCACCTCTAGCTCCTTCATTGTTCAAGAGTCAGCTGTACATACACACACATTGTGATACATTGTGTCAAACAGCTACTGGTCACCCATTAGTCCTTTTAGTTATATTCTAATATAAATGATATAAATAGCAGTTAATATTTTTGTTTTTGTTTTAGTCACCAGTTAGTCTTTTCAGTTATATTCTAATATAAATGA
This sequence comes from Eidolon dupreanum, assembly GCA_028627145.1. Lineage (NCBI taxonomy): Eukaryota > Metazoa > Chordata > Mammalia > Chiroptera > Pteropodidae > Eidolon > Eidolon dupreanum. The sequence goes on from CM053502.1 coordinate 57,260,088, forward strand.
TATAAATAGCAGTTAATATTTTTGTTTTTGTTCTGTATATGTATATATAGAACTAGCTATTTAATATACAAAAGTTTCAGTATTGAAAAAAACATTTTCAAAGAATTATAAGAATTTTGCTACTATTAAGCAGTGGTATTTCTGTTTTAAAGGCCTTAAAATATTTAAGCAAGTTTATAAATTTTAATTACAGATGATGTCTGTGCAGTTTTGAAGCTAGATAATACTGTGGTTGGTCAGACTAGCTGGAAGCCCATTTCCAATCAGTCATGGGATCAGAAGTTTACACTGGAACTAGACAGGGTAAGATGATAAACTTTCTACTTGAATTTTTATCATATTTATAGTTCATTTTGAATGTAAATTTTGTTTATAAGACTTTGATAAGTTTTATTTTAACATAATAGAAGAACCTAGTATTTTTGACATTTTTCACCAGATAAGTTATACATAAATCTATCTACCTTAAGACAGAAGTGAATATCATATTGTTGTACTTAGCTTTCATTTGTGCAGTGATTTGAAAATGTGTAGTTTGTATTAACCTGAAAGATCAACAACCAGGTGAGATCTAATGTTGATATATATTTGTTTATTTGAATAATACACTCTCTAACCACTAAGGTGATTCTTCTGGCTCACTATTTGTAGGTTATATTATCAAAGCTGGATTTGAAATAAGCTATTATGCTCAGTCATCCAGCTCTCCATGTGTCTCAATGGCTTTTATGAATAATGTGAATGGCTAGAATGCAATCTGTAGCCATGGAAGTTAACTTGGACCACATTAGATTTCAGTCCATGAGGATAAATAATTGTTTTTAGATTTTAATACATCTATTGAGTATGATAAGAAAATATTAAAATTTAATCATAATTTTATCTAAAAAGAAAGATAAGCTTTTTTATCATTTAGTATTCAGATTGATGGTATATTTGTCATTTTTCAGATTACATGTATTAATGAAAGCAGATTTATGATGCTTAATGAGGTGGTGATTGCTACTCTAGCCTCTACTTTTAAAATATTTTTCCAATTTTTTTTTAGCCTCACAGTCAGCATTGTAATCAGGCCCTCAACATTGCTTTTCTTGGTTCAAATACTGTGTCTGCCACTTAAATGTTGTACGTACTTAAGCAAAACCCTTAACCTTTTATGTATACCAGTTTTCTTATCTTTAATGGTGTCTACCTCACTGAGATTTGTGAGAATTAAATCCATGTTAAAACCTTAGACTCATAGTAAGAACTCTATTAGTGTTTTCTGTTTTTACTAAAGTAATTTACTAGCTATTCTCCATATGTCTGAGAACCAAACTGATCTTCACAGAATGCTACTTTTGTCTCAGCATCCATTCTCTGATTTAGGGTCATTCATTTATTCATGAAAATTTATTATGAAATTATTCATTTACTTAATCAACAAATATTCATTGATAACTGCTGTATTCCAGGCACTTCCAGGTAGTAAGATGAGCAACAAACAACATATACAAGATTTCTCAAGAAATTTATACTCAAGTGCTTTTCAGTATATATCTGATTAGTTACAGACTTTTTAGCATTACATCTGAAATTGGGTACGAATCCACCTTAAACATACCTTTATTTTGATGATTTCAGTTTAAATTATATTGAGGACTTCGAATGCTAGGCTAAGGTGTTTATACTGGTTGGTATTGGGTATGGGGAGACATAATGGAAAAATTGTTCTTTGAATTTTTATGAAGAATGAATTTGAGGAAGGAGAGACTAAAGGCATATAAATTGACAGGAGACCATGCCAGTACTACAGCTGTAAGAGAATGAGAGCTTGAAATAAAATATGGCAGTAGGAATAGAAAGAGATATATGTGGGATATGAAGGAAAAATTAGTAACTAATTGGATATGAATATAGAGGAAGGAATTTATAGTTTTTGAGGAAAATGATGCCTCAGAAGTCAGCAAAGATCTGTATTGGAGGGGCTTTTTTTGCAGTTAAATAAAGATGTGGAAGTAGAGATTAGAGCTGGATAAGTGGATTTGGAGGTCATCTGATTAGAGGTTGCAGTGAATGCCATCCAAGTGGATAAAGTCAATCTATTTATTTCACAAATATTCATTGAACATTTTATATGTGCCAAGCCTTTTACTAGATTCTAGGTTTATAGAGATAATATATGTTCATTGCTGTAATTGAATTCTTAAGCTTAATAATCACTCATTTTTTGTTCTGTACTCAGCATCATTCTAGATGCTGGTGATGATTAATCGAAATAGTTCAAGACCCTGTACTTATGGACCTTATATTCTAATGAAGTAAAATAGTAAAGTTTTTAAAAATCTATAAATGCAATGGAGGAAGTAAATAAGGTGGTATAATTAAATTGGGGGTAGAGGGACTACTTTAGACTAATTAGGGAAAGTCTCTTTGAGGAGGCTACATTTGACCTGAAACCTGATGGGTGAAAAGTTGCCATCCTTGCAAACATCCAGGGAGAGTGTTCCCAGCAGACGGAACTCCCAGAGGTAGGAGAGAACTTGATATCTTATAAGAATAAAAATTGTGAGACCGAACAAAGATCAGTGTGAAGTAAGATAGCAAATATAGGTAAGTGACAGACTGCTAGAGTCTTTATAGGCTATGAATTAGAAAACAGTTGACGGGCTTTTAATATGGGAGTTGACATCATCTGATTTACCTGTGGTAAATAATCTGACAGAAATAAGTACCATGTACTATAGAAGCTAATAAAGAATTACTAACCCCTAATGGGAAAGAGTTTATAAAGGAAACAAAAGTCTAACAATCAGATCTTAAGTAGTGTCCCAAGGGTAGGAGGAGAAAGGTTTGCCAAAGAGAAATAAAAATACTAAGTTGGTTCAGATAAGCATTATAAAATGTTATTCAGCAAAGAATGCTGGAATGGTGAGATGATGAAAATCCTGGTACATATGGAACAATTGAGGAACATGGGATTTTAAGTCTATTAAAGAAGAGATTTAACAAAGATTTGATAACTGTCTTTAAAGTTAAAAAGAGGAACACGTACAAAAAGAATAGACTATGGATAGCAATAAGATTTCAGTTTGCATGTACCAACTCTAATCAGTTGGTAGTGATTTTTCCAGAGCTCATTGTTAAGATTTACTAATTGGGTCCTATTTTTCAGAGAAAGTTATACTGATCAAGTAGCAATGTTTGCCAAATATTTGGAGAAGGGACAGGTGATAAGCTGTAGTACATGTTCCATCCTTGGATTGACGGTATACTTTGTGGCTATGGAAGACAAAGCAAAAGTCAAATGCTGGCAGGTTTCATTTCATTACAAAGAATAATACTGTTAAAAAATGAAACAGACTGCTATATGTAGTAGAAAGTTCTCTTAAAGTTGAATGAGCAACTTAAGAGAGACTTTAAAGGAATCCCTTATGTCAGGAAAAGGTTATACTTCTAAGATTTTTTTTCAACTCATATTTTCTCTTTCAGGGCAGGAGAAGAAATAGCCGTTACATGCTATAAATTAGCTGTTTAAATAGTTAGGCCAATATAATTCAGTCAGGCCCACTACAAAGAAATATAGTTGAGGTTATTAGTGTATATAGATATAGTCTTCATGTCTTATTATATTTGTGTCTTCTTTCTAAATAGTGTGAAGACATAAATGTTTATAACCATAAAATGTTTCTCTCAGTTTTCATTCATTTTTAATATAATAGGTTTGCTATAATTTTGGCATTAAAGCCAGACAAACTGGGTTCATTGTCTATATGCTACTTATTAGCTATTTGATAGTAGACAAGTTACATAACCTTAACTACTGAGTATTTGTTTTACCATCTCTAAAATGGGGTTGAAATATAACCCTCAGAGGACTGTTAGGAAGGAACACTGAGGTAGTGTATTAAAGCTTTGCCTTGCCTGGCACATTTTAGCCATTCAATGATTTTAGTTCTTTCTTTAGCCCTAGCCTTTAACATGTGGCTATGGGTTGAAGAATAATAGAAGAGCATGTTAGGTAATGGAAAATTAATTGGTTGAATGTCATTTCCTTTCATTTCAGAGCCTATTTAAAGTAATTTAGAATTTTTGATGAGTGATATGATCAAAATGAAACTTAAAGAATCTTTGTTAGAGGCAAAGTGTATGGTTAGAAAATGTGTCTCGTATCCAGGTTATCGCATTACGGGGTTATATATTTAAAATGGAACCTAAAAGTAATTAAATGTCTTATGATCATTTTATACCTAAGGAAACTGAGAACCTGAGTAGTTACATATTAATAAATTTCAGAGCTGTTACTAGACCTTGCATGTCCTTCTAAGTGGGTGTTCTTTCCTCTTTGGCTGCTTGAATGAGAAAGAAAACTGGCACAGAAGAGGACACAGCAAAAAATGCTGAAAACCTGGAAGAGAGAAAATAATTTAAAATACACAAACTACAAACTTAGAAAACTAGATAGACTGATAACTGTTGATTGGTTATTCTTTACTTGCAATTGTAATCTTCAACTAAAATTGTTTTTTTTCATGGCATCAGACATTCTTTCCAATTTGGAGTAATCCTCCCTTTGAAACTTTGAAGACTGCGCAGCTAAGTGAAGCTGTTCATTCCTTCAGGCCAAATAGATCTTCTAGGTTCCTGATAATGCATGTTATTTGTCTCTAATTTAATTGTAAACTTCTCTTTGGCAGAAACTACATTCCTTATTATGATAACTCCTTCTGTTTCCATAGTACATTTTACTTTTTTATGTTTTTTACTCTTCTTTTGATTTCTTGTATTTATAGAATATTTATTTATAGAACCGTTTATAGAAAATGTTATTTTAAACTGACATGTTCATGCCCAGCATTTTGCCTGAAATGTCAAGTTTCTTTTTTATGACATTGTGGAACTAAGTTGTCTGTACTATTTCTATCCTGTTCAAGATGCAAAGATTCATAGGTCTTTTAAGAGTTGTGAGATACTCTAGAAATGGTATAGCTCTAGAATGATCTAGAAAGGTTAAAATTATGTTCCCGGGAGCTAAGGGTTCTGGCTGAATTACCTCAGGAGACATCACAGAGACTTTTTTTGTTGTTGTTATTGGGTTTCTGAGTAAAGTGTCATTTAGAATTTGCCACTTAAAAAAAAGAAGATTTGAAAATTGCTAATGTAATCTAGCCCCCTGATTTTACAGATTAATAAGGAAATTATGGCCTTAGGGTTAAATAACTAGCCTAAAGTATAATCCAGAACTCTTAACAAAGTCTGCTATTAGCTCTGTGTTCTTTCTGTTCTTTTCAGGTTAGCCTTTTATATTTTCTTATAAATTTTAGTCTTTGTTAATGTTTATTATAAACACAATACTATATAGTTTCTCATTTTTTCTGAATTCCCCCAGCTCTCCTGTTATAAAAGGTTTAATTCTCCCATGAGAGGTAGAGATTGAAATAAAAAGCAAGAGGGCACACTAAGCCTTTATATCTAACCTTTTCCCTTTCACATTTCATTTTGATTAATTTTACTAATGTACAAGAAAATGATCTTTATATATTAGAAACTGGGATGTGCCCTGTCCGTAGAACTGAAACGTAGAAAGATTTTAGCAGGAAATCAGTGCTGTTAAAAGCAGAGTAATTAGAAAATGTTCACTGATCATTGAGAAAAGACAAAGAAAGGACATGGAGAGATTGAGAGCCAATAAAAAGGTAGTAGGATTAACAGATTGAAAGTAACAGTGGGGCTGGAGGATCAATGGATATTGAGGTATTAGAGAAAGTGAGCTAGAATGTTAGGAGGTGATGGTTAAAGAGAAGAATTCAGACAGCTGAGACTGGAAAGATTAAAGTTATTGGTATGACAGTGGGAGGAAAAGCTGAGGTGTAGGATAGAGGACAGATTATTAGAGAACTCAAGGGATTCTTATTATTTATTGGTTTCAAATTTTCAGAAATTATCTATTCATACTACATTAAAGAAGGTTAGAATTTAACTCTCTTAAACTACCCATACTCATCCTTTATTCTCCCAAATAATTCGGTGAACTCAATAATTTGGTGTCCACATATAATATTATGACAAAAAAATATTATTTACAAATGAAATATACTCTATACTGTGATTACATTTCCTTTTTGGTAACTTTTTCCTCCCTTTGACCCAGTTAATGCCTCTTTTTTTGCTTATTTATTTTGTTTTGCTTTGCTTAGTTTTGTACATACCTATTGTTTATCACCAAAATCCCCAGAAGGACTCTAAAACAACTGTACATAGGCAAATATGTCTGGTAAGCTATCAGTAATCTGTGGCCCTCTCCTCACCATCCTTTCTGGACCCTTACATATTTCTACTCCTATTTAAATGGCTGTTGTATAGCTTTCATCTTAAGACTCTCTTTCACCATCATCTGGAGAATTCCATTTTTCTGTGTGGGATCGTTTGAAGTCTTAAATTGCTCCTTCGTCTTTCTTGTCTTCCTGATTTTGGTGGATCATCATATACTCCATTTACATTCTGAGAAAAAGGTGAATGATAGTTTTAGAGATCTTGCATATCTGCAAACATCTTTATTCTGTCATACTTGGAATCTAGCATTATAAGTTTGAGATTATTTTCATTAAGAATTTTGAGTAATTATGTAATCATTTTCTAGCTCTCCGGTATTATAGTTGAGAATTCTCATGTGTCTCTGATTTCTCATCTTTGATCGTGCTCTGCTTTTTCTCTCTGAATGACTTTAAGATTTTTATCTTTTCCCCTGGGATTCTGAAATTTCACAGTGGTATACTTGGTATAGGTGGTTTTTACTCTCTGTAGTGGGAACTGTGTGGCACCTTTAGTTTAATAGTTTGCTTCAGTCTGAGAAATTACTTATTTAACAATTTCTTGCTCAATTTTCAGTGTTTCTCTCGCAAGTCAAACCTCTTAGATTCATCCTCTGATTTTCTCATGTCTGTTTTCTATCGGATTGCCTTTTTGTTCTACTTTCTAGGAAGTTTTGACATCTTTTTTGCCAAGACTTTTATGTAAAAGATTATATCTGATATCACGTTTTTAATTTCTAAAAGTTCACTCTTTTTGTTTTGTTTAATATCCTTTTTCTCTCATGGGGACAATATCTTCTCTTAACATTGTTGAGGATATCAATTTAAAGTTTTCTTCTCCCTAAATTATCCTTATTCTGAGATCTATTTTATGATCTCTGTCATGTTGCAGATTTGGTCAGATGTCTAGCATCCTTAGTTGTCTTAAGAATGAGGCACTAAAAAAATGATTAGAAGTTTCATCTATGGGACTTTTCCCTGCCTGAGTTATGAACTATTTCAAAGAAACAAAGATGTGACTAAATGGAAAATAAAATGTCATCTATATTACTGAAACAAGCTGATATTTGAAAGGGTGGTTGCATGTTTAGCAACAATGTAGTTATACTCAGACCCTTAGATCATTGTGGGTCCCAACACATGTAAAACTTAAGGAATGAGGGAACTGTATGTATCCATTTTTAACAGCCTGGCTCTCAGAAGAAAAGGAAGAAGGTTTTCTGTCAAGTAACTGATGCTGGCACATGATTAAGAGGGTCAAGGCTGAGACCCTGATATTGAGGGGGAAAGTGAAAATGAATGTTTCTTCATAGAAACTATGGCAATGAGAAAGGTGCTCTTCTTCCCATAAAAGGATAAAAATGCATGCAACATCTTTTTAATGGGGAATAAAGCATCTTAATACAGAATAAGCCATAAAATAGGAATACAAAGACATTTTAGTTTCTTCCATGTGTGAGCCATCTAACACAGAGAATATTACTTAATCTGAGATGCTGTTTTTTAACTTATAATGGAGATATAATTACCCTTTTACCTCTCTTGATGCTTCTGAATTCTATCAAATGACAAGTCATATCTTCCTTTGAGGCTATATGAGTCCTCTGAGACAACAAACTATATATTCAACTGTCTACTTTTTTTTTCTATCATCTCTTGACCACTAGGTACTCTCTAGTGTTCTTTAAGGAAGTTGGTTCTTGACTCTAACGTCTGCCATTATTACGGGAGATTAACAAAAAAAAAATCTATATACCTAAACAACTCATTTAACCTATTAATTTAAACTTCTTTGAACACTTCAAATCCAGTATACCTTTACTTCTTGTTATTTTAGCAATGAATTGTTCTGAAATCTTAAATTCAGTGTGCCAAACTTTCACTAAATCTCTTATTCAACTAAATGAGATAACTACATAAAGCACGTAGATTGATATCTTGTAGTACATAATGTTTATGCAGTAAATGATAACTCATGTTATTATTGTTATTCCTCTGCTCTTTTACTTTATTGCCACAAAGCTAAATATTTGATCAACAATTCTACTTCCTTTATTCTTCAGGAAGGGGTTGAAGAAGGTTTCATCAGCCCCTTCCAAATTTCATTTTCTTCTCTATTTACCCTTAAACTTATGTTACCCTGAACCATTTTCTTGCTGATGCCCCCATCACATCTTTCAACCTTGTCTTTATAGCATACCTCCAATGGAAGCCCCCAACAGCAAATCAGTCATACCATCTGTCTTCCCAGCTGTGATCTGCTGAATGCTGCTGAATTATACCTATTACTGTATAAATTTTATTTTTAACCTCAGCCAGGCTTGTAAAAGTTGTCTCACATTTCAGATCTTTACCCTATTACCAGCAGGTTTTCTTTCACCTGTGTCTTCAAGTCTTCTACCCCATCTCAGACCCCTTTGCTTCTGTTTTATAGCTAAAATTAAGACCATTAGACCTTAGCTCCCTCACATTTCTCCTATCCCCTACAAAAATATTTAAGTATCTTCCTCCTTGGTTTTTGTAAAAGAGGGTACTCTCTTTGCTATAAGAGTCTATAAAGCATTCAATTTGTCCTCCATTTTCCATTCTTTCTCATCTCCTAAGTCTTGTCCCATCAGTTATCCCATCTGTCATCTATATTTCTTAACGTCCTCCTGTCTTCTCACCTCTAATTCTTGCTGCATATATTCATGTTCTTTCCATTCAAAAAAATTTTGTCTTGCTTCCTCTTAGCTCTATTGATAGGCCCCTCTTTCCTAGACAGGATTCTTGAAATAGTAATTTGTACTCACAATCTGTTCCTCCTTACCTTACTATTATATATTACATGAAACTTCTGCTATAATAGATTCTGAACAAGACATATTAAGCTTAATATCTCATGTAATCCTGACAATAATCTTATGTAGTATGTACAATTGTTATCACTGTTTGGGATTACAGAGGTTCTGAAATTTAAGTAACTTCTCAGGCCACACAGCTAGAAAGTTCCAGGAGTCAGCACAGGTTTCTGACACCGAAACCAAGTCGATCTGAAGCCAGAGCCCATATTCTTTGTAATAGTGAGCTAACTTGTCTCTTTGTTCCCGGTCCATCCAGTGTAGATTTGGAATCTGCCAATGTGGATTTTCTTAAGCGCACATCATCATCATCATCATCATCATCATCATTATTATAGCTAACACTTACTGAACATTGACTTTATTCTGAGCTTGTTTTAACTTTGAATTCTCACACAACCTTAGGACATTGATACCATTATTATCAAATTTTGCAGATGAGCAAACTGAAGCTCAAAAAGGGTAAGTAATTTGCCCAAGGTCACAACACTAGTAAGTGGTATAGAGCTAAGATTTGAACAGCACCGTGCAATCTTGATTCTAAAGCCCCTTTTAACTACTATAGCACCTGATCTGAGTCAATCTTTGTTCCTCTGTATTTTAAATCTTTTAGTGCCAGCCTGTAACTTACAAGTTAAACACCAAATTTCTTTACATGTCATACAAAGCCCTTTATGTCTCTCCCATCTTCATTTCTCAAGGCATTCCTGTGTATATTCTAGGCTTTGACTACATGAAACTATTTCCTTTCTCTGCAACATGCTATATGCTTGCTTAACTTTATACATTCTTTTCCCTTATTACTGTGTCCTCTCCTTTAATCTTGTGATTTATCTCTCAAAACCCAATTCAAGTAATTCCGATTTTTTCCTGATCTTTCTACTACTTTTTCCTTAGAAAAAATTGGTCACCTCTCCCTTTTGTATCATTCTGCCTGTTGTCTCTATTGCCAATATTTATTTATATTTCTGTCTTCCCAATAAAATGATGAACTATTTGAGAAAAGGGCAATTAATTGCTCCTCTTTGTATCTCCATTACAGTTCTTAGCATAGGTATTCATTAAGCATTAATGGGATGAATAAAAATAACTTATGCAAAAATTATTTTAATTAAAACAATTTTCCTCAAATTTTTCCCCCACTTCAACATACCCAAGGGACAATGACACTTTCCAGCTGGTATGGTGATTCTCAAATAGATTCCCAAATAAACAATACATTAGAATCTGAGGAGGGGGAAGACATGTGTAATTAAAAAATGTCTGCTTTCTTACCTACTCCCACCCTCCCCACACTTTTGAATCTGATTTATTTCTTCATGCCTCAACTGTTATTAGAAAATCAATATTCTGAAGCACAGTTTAGGCATTTTAGCTTTTTCTACCTCTGATCTTCAATGTGCAAGGCCTGCATTTAGCACTGTGAGAAATACAAAGGAGCCAGAAATGTTCTTTCCATAAAAGAATCTGTGGTATGATAGGGTTAAAAAAAATTTAAGACAATAAAAACTATTAAACTGTGTTTCTGAAGCTTAGGGAAGAATTCTGCCCAGCACGAGCTTGCACCAAAATTTAAAATACATGAAGATATAACCACTATGAGTAAAAAGCAATAGATAATGGGATTTTTAGTTAACAGAGATAAAATAAAATTTTAAAATACTTAAATAAAAGAAAAATTGAAAACATGAGGAAAGAATAAGTAATGAACCAAAAAAGACTAGGTAGAGTTTTTTAAAATAATTTAATTAAATTATAGGCGTCTGAGATTTGCTTCATAATAATTGAGGGAAAAGTGGCAATGAAACATGATTGGTCATTAGCTGATAAACTGTTGAAGCTGGATGAGAAGGAGAACCAAATAAAACCTATAAAAATAAGAAACACAACAAGCGATATTGAAAACTAAGTCAATGCGTTAAATAAAAAGAGAGTGGCATGGAAGTTAGAGCTAAAGGAGGTGCCTGAGTACAACACAGATACAGAGATGAAAAATATGAAGAAGAGACTAAGAGACATAAAGGGTAGAATGAGAATGGCTAATACACTTAGTGGAGTTCCAGAATGAGGAAATAGAATGGGGCAGTGGCCATGTTCAAAGCAATAATGGCCTAGAATTTTCCAAAATTGATGACAAATAGGAATCTTCATATTTGAGAACACAAGGCCCTAGAAGGATAAATAAAAAGTTATCTACATCTAAAAATTCAAGAGAAAAACATACAGGCTGGATTTAGTCAAGAATGCCTTTGTGAAGGAGATGGATGTTTAATTTGGCCTTAATAAAAAGAGAGAATTTGTACTGGTACAAGGGAAAGAATAGTATGAAATATTATATTACAATATTGATTTTGGTTGGGGAGTAAGATACAAGATTAGAAATAGGAACTATATACATAAAGACACAGAGGCAAAAAAAGGTCCGGAATAATAGGGAGTCTTTGGAATTTTTCATAGGCTGTAAATTGATATAGGAAGCAGTTATACATAACTACTACAGAACTAGTTTGTATTGTAATTGTTTACTTTTCTGCCTCTGAAGGGGCAGAGTCACCTACATCTATAGGATGCAAACTTTCAAGCAAAGATCACAGCCTTCCGTTCTCCATTGTCTGTCTCCTACTCTCTGTTTTCTCATCCTCCCCAAAGATCCTCTTTTTGTCACATTTGTTCCAGCTGGAGAATCACCCTCATTGGACTCCTTAACTGAAAACATACTACTGCTTCCTTAGGTGGTGGTTTTCCATTTGCCCCTAGTGGATTTCAGTGGCCTCTTCTCAGTCCTCCTCTTTGCTCCTGGGGCAAATTGTTGTGAACTTGAATTACTGAGCTCTAACTTACAATATGAGGCATTGTTAGGTTATCTAAGGACAGGAGGAAGGAAGTCGAGGTGTTTGTTTTCCTCTTTCCTTCCCTGTTTTCACAGTAATGTTCATCTGTGGCTTCTGTTGGACAATCCCTTTTCCAAAATTCAGTTCTCATTGGATTCCCCCTCTTGCCTGTTTAGGCTAGGGGCGATAGTAGGTTTCTACTGTTGCTAGTCCTCAAACACATCCCATCCTTTGTTAGTTCCTTAACCTTAATCACACCTCCATAAATAGCCAATTTTTAAAACTCAAACCCCTTTAGTATGTAATCTGTTTGCTTCTGGGACCTTAATTTATATGTTCTCCAAGCCTATGTTGTCCTCAGGACCCCATAGAAGATGAATTAGTAGAAGAAATAGAAGACCAATTAATGTGACATCTGCTATGTGCATCTTTACAGAATCTCACCTTTCCTTGGCACTTGAATTTTACATACTTCAAGTCATTTTCTCTGCTTTAGTGGCTACAGAAAATTTACTTTTGCCCTTCCTTTTCTTTTCAACAGTGGAGCCTAGCTCTCATTTTCATCTGTCAGAGGTTCCCAAACTTTTTTGATTCATGGATCCTCAGTGTCCCAGTAATTTTTTTTACAGTGTGTCTCTAGGCTAAAAGAAATACCCAGTAGTTCCATTTATTAAGAAGTAATTACTAAAAGTGTTCTGCACAGCAAAGGAAACCATCAACAAAATGGAAAGGCAGCCTCCAGAATGAGAGGAAGTATTTGTAAATTGTCTATATGATAAGGGGTTAATATCAAAAAATATGTAAAAAAATTATACAACTCAATAACAAAAAAATAATTTGATTACAAAATGGGCAGAAGATCTGAATAGACATTTTTCCAAAGAAGAAATACAGATAGCCAACAGGTGTATGAAAAGATGCTCAACATAATTAATCATCAGGGAAGTTCAAATCCAAACCACAATGAGATATCACCTCACACTTGTTAGAATGGCTATCATCAAGAGGACAAGATAAGCATAGACGAGGATGAGGAGAAAAACCCTTATGCTGGTGAGAATGTGAATTGGTGCAGCCAATGAAAAACAGTATAGAGATTCCTCAAAAAATTAAAAATAGAACTACCACATGATCCATTATTTCCATTCCTGGGTATATATCCAGTGGAAATGAAAACAGGATATCTAAGAGATATCTACATTCCCATGTTAATTGCAGCATGATTTACAATGGCCAAGATTTGGAAACAAACTAAGTGTCCATCAACAGTTGAATGGATAAAGAAAATGTGATGTGTTTATGTGCACATACACACACAAACAATGGAATGTTACCGTGAAAAAAAAAGAGGAAAATGCTACCATTTGTGACAACATCAATGGACCTTTAGGATATTATGCTAAGTGAAATAAGCCAGACAGAAAAAGACAAATACTCATGGTATCACTTATATCCGGAATCTAAAAAAAAAGTTAAACTCATAGAAATAGAATGGAAAGTGTTTGCCAGGGCCTAGAGGGTGGGAGAAATAGGGAAAAGTTGGTCAAAAGGTATAACATTCAGCTATGAGATGAATATGGTCTAAACATCTTATGTACAACATGGTGACTATAATTGGACAGTATTATATAAATGAAATTTTCTAAGAGAATGGAATTTAAATGTTCTCACCAAATATATTTCTATATATAATCTCTCCAATTATATAATATATAAAATATTTGATGTGATGGGTATATCAACTAACTAGATGAGAGGAATTCTTTCAAAATGTATACATATATCAAATCATCACAATATATACTTTATCTTACAGTTTTATTTGTTAATTTTACCTCAATAAAAAGAAGTCGTTATTAACTTAGTACTTAAGTCCTAATTGAGAGAAAAGATAAGATTTTTATGTATCCAGTTACTAATGGGATATGTCTGCCTGTTGTATATGGTATAATTTCTCAAAGCTTGAAATCATGTTGAGCATGATTTCAACATGATCTTTCATGTTGAAAAATTAGTTGCTGAAAACAGTTTAACAAAGATACAATGTCATCAGAAAGAATGTGGTACGTTCTAATGCTGAAACTGAACTTATGGTGTCTGAAAAAATATATATCTCTATTGCTCCAGAGTTACTTAGAAACAGTTTGGGAACTCTCACCTTCTTTGTGCTTCTGTTCTTTTTATGCTGGTTGTATACTGGGTTTTTTAAATCATAACACATTTTAAGTTGTTGCTCTCCTTCCCTTCCTACATGTAGGGCTGAGTCAATGTCTCTTACCTTTTTATGTTTACTTTTAGGCATTGCAGAGACTTCAAACAAACTACAGATTTCTTAGGTCCACCACGGAGTGTTCTCTTTGATCCTAGGTTCAGTTTATAATAAAAGAAAATGAAACACAAGTTGGGACAGTTTGCCAGTACTGCCAATCAGTACCTAGGTCAGGTCATACTGGTCAGCCATTCTGGTGATTTCATTCTATCTAGAACTTTGTTGCTCTTAGAGTTTGTGACATTTTACCGACAAGCATGTACTTTGCTTTAAAACTGACCTGCTTGTAGAAAATTGCCACCAGTTGAGCAATCACACTCACAGTTTAAATTTAATAAATGTTAGTGGCATCTCCTTACATAGGAAGTACTTTGCTTTTCAGATGCTGTTTTCCTCTTTACCTATTTAAATTAGTTTGGATGTTAGGGATTAAAGTAGGATTGGGGTACCATGAAACAGTATTATGAGTATTGACATAAAATATCTTAATCTGCCCTAGCTCACAGCTGCCCCTCCCTTAAATTATGGAGAGAGTGATACCATGAACTATGCAAAGTAACAAAATTTGAAGGGCTTTAATCCTAAAACCACAGTATAGAATTCGAGGAAAGCTAGCCTAAGGCTTTACGATGTCTTTCCATCCCTAATCTCAGACCTTTCTAGTTTACTACAGTTTGAAGCATGGAATAAAGAGAGCAGATGTTAGAGAAATGAGTCAATATATGAGTTTTACCATAGTGGCTAATATAAATGAGGTGATTAGACTTCCTGTCATCCAGAGAAAGGTGCAATGTTATTTTAGCAGTGTGAAAGTATAAGAACTTCTAAAAAGCACTAATTCCATCCCCAGCATTTATACTCCTTGTATCTGCTTGATTCATAACAAGTCTTCCTCCCTGCTACAGTGGGAGAAGCAGACCTCTCCTCCTCAATTACCAATCCTTGGTTTAATTTTTCATTCTGTTTATTTCCCAAAATAACCATTTCCAAAATACTTAAACTTTTAACTTGAATATTATAGCATTCACTTCCACCCCTTTTATATGCCATTTGCTGATCTTAAAATAATTATACTCATACTTTCCCTTTCCAAGTATTCTCTCCCATAGTGATTACCAGAGAGAAGAAATGAGGTAGGAGGCCCTGGGCTCACATAATCACTGCCATAGATATCTTTTTCTAGTCCTTTTCCTGATTGGCTCTGAGACCTTCTGGTGCATCATGTCTTGAATCATTTTTTTCATGTTCTATTTTTTTATAAGTGTTTCTTTCCTGTGTTCATTTGTATCAACTAGTTTAAAGTCAAAAGAATTTTTATTCTGTATACTAGGAACTTACATAATAAGATGTATAAGTTCATAAATTGAAAGCTATTATATGAAAGAGGTAATTTATTACTGTGTTGAGCCTAAAGGCAAAAACATTTATCTCTTTTTGTAGGTGGTCTACAAAATCCTGAAAAACAAAATAATGGAAAAGTTGATGGTTTATAATTAAAATGTATGTAGATTATAACATAGAGATCATTTTATGGCTTGACCCCCAATTTATAAACCGTGTTCTTCAAGTACATTTAATAAGTGATTGTTAAACCCTTAAATGTTTTTCATGTAAGCATTGTTCTTCATGATACAGAGCATACGTTCATATGGATATAGTACCATATATTTGTCTCTGGTTTTTGGACATACAAGTTCTTGCTTATTTCCTATTTTGTTTTTGATTTTATAATAAATGAACATCTTTTCATATAAAACTTAGTCTGAATTTACCTTTTGCTTCCTACCAATGATAGGCCCCTGCTATCAGTGGTCCTATTGATAGTGGGTAGTGGTATTCTTTTGAAGATTAAGTGACCTAATATTCTTAAAGTGTTTAGCACAGTATGTGGCACACTGTAAGTGCCGAGTAAATGCTCACAGACCTTTTCCTGGTTCAACATCAAGACAAGGAAATAAGGTTTGAAATGGGTTCTTTGAGGTGAGCACTGAGGTCTTTTAGCATTAGCACAGCAAGTGAGACCAGCCCATGAAGGAGAAAAATCCTAAAGATTGAAGCTGTTAAGATTGGAAAGAGTTTCTGTAGTCATTCATTTGTATTGGTTGTTCCCAGTTGTATATTCTTTATGTAACAGGAATGCTTAGCTGGAGACTGTCAGAGTATAAATTTCTTCCTTTGAATTAAAATGTATATGTTCATTAAAGTAATATTATTATAGAGAAATATTGAAAAGCACTCTTTAAAATAGTACAACCATTGTGTGTGTGTTCTTTGTTTACTGTATTTGTATTTTATATTTTTTGTGATATTTTATTCAACTGTGTGTCCAATGATGTCTTCTCTGTTTTCTTTATTTTTTTTTAATTATCCTAGTCACGTGAACTGGAAATTTCAGTTTATTGGCGTGATTGGCGATCTCTGTGTGCTGTAAAATTTCTGAGGTTAGAAGATTTTTTAGACAACCAGCGGCATGGCATGTGTCTCTATTTGGAACCACAGGGTACTTTATTTGCAGAGGTAATAAATGTATTTTATTAAATGTGCATAACTACAATTGAAGTTATATATAGGCAACATGATATAGAAGTACAAAGAGTATTTTAGCTCAGCTCTTGCACTGAAAAGGTGTATTACCTTAAGACAAATAATTTATCCTCTCTAGGTTTGTTTTCTCATCTAGAAAATGAGACGGTTGGACAAAATTGTATCTAAGTTTCAAATTTTAGAAGTATAGTGAATTTCATGAACCAGAAATCCAATGCTGTATTTATAGCAACTCACATTTTCTTCATTTCAGGTTACCTTTTTTAACCCAGTTATTGAAAGGAGACCAAAACTCCAAAGACAAAAGAAAATTTTTTCAAAACAACAAGGTAATTACTAGGAAATCAAATACTAAGTGCCTTAGTGTTTTCTTAAATATAGAAATTCTACATATGCTTTAAAAAGTGATAGCCATCTTTGTTTTTTGTTTTTTTTTATTTGTTAATTTATTTCTAACTTTCTATTAAGGAACATTTCAAACATATCCACAAATAGAGAGACCAGTGCAGTGTACCATCACTCAGCTTCAGCATCAGTCAACTCATGGCCAGTTTTCTTTCATCTATATTTCATTCACTCACTACTTCCTCAGATTATTTGAAGCAAAACCAGACATCATATTGATTCATCCTTAAATATTACAGTTCGTATCTCTAAAAGATAAGAATTCTTTTTTTAAACTTTAACTACATATATTATTACTAGACTTAAAAAAAAAAAAAACATTTCCTACCTATTTATTTTTAAAACTGTTTTTGCTATTTTGCACTAACCTCTAATAACAAATAGTTAAATATTTTTTAGACGACAAATTTTGTTTGTTCTTCATAAATTATAAATTGATGAATGTGAATTTTTAAATTATAGCTTTTGGTAGTATATAAAAAATTACTTGCTCTGTTTTCTTTATTCACAATATCCATAGGCAAAACATTTCTCAGAGCTCCTCAAATGAATATTAATATTGCCACTTGGGGAAGGCTAGTGAGAAGAGCTATTCCTACAGTAAATCATTCTGGTACCTTCAGCCCTCAAGCGCCTATGCCTGCTACAGTGCCAGTGGTTGATGTACGCATCCCTGAACTAGCACCTCCAGCCAGGTATGTCTAAGATTTTTAAACTTCACTTTTATAAGCGTTTTTATGACATTTGTACATATTGATTACAGTGGATCTATTGAAAGTCTCATTTTTCTAAATAGTATTTTGAAATTAGTGCTCTGCTTTTTTAAAAAAAAGTTCACTTTAATTTTAAAGTTATTTAAAATATATTTTTTTATTACTTTTTTTGGTGAATTTATCTTCTGCTAGTGATTCTACAGTAACCAAATTGGATTTTGATCTTGAACCTGAGCCTCCTCCAGCCCCACCACGTGATTCTTCCCTTGGAGAGATAAATGAATCTGCTGAATTAAGAGATTTCGATACACCAAGACAGGCAAGTCATTTGAACTTTGTATTTTCACCATATAAATCACCAGGAAAAGCATCATAGTGAATGAGGTACTTCTTTCAATTAATGAAAAATTGCCTATGTTTTTGTGTTTCTTGTGAATGAAACATAAAAACCTCTGGATGCTCATGGGCCAGTAGACATGAAATGGGCCACTTAAGCTAGATGGAGCATAAGAGCATGATTAATATTAGATGCATATTGCCTGAAACACTCTTCATATTCTGCCTTGGTTAACATGATTTCCAAACATTCATTGACGATGACAATAATGTGTTAGTTTTTCACATATTTTAAATATATGTAGTACAGAATTAACAGCCATCGAATGAATATTCAATATCTGAATTTTACTTTTTTCACTAATATTTATATTGACTTTTGATATTTTTTAACTTTATCCTTACCAAATAAGTTGTTTTATGAATGTTTCTATGATTTAATGAGTATTTGATATTTTCCAGGATTCAGAAACTGTTTTTGATATTGAAAATGACAGAAATAATATACTTCCAAAATCTCAATCTGAATATGAACCTGATATTCCTCAGTCAGGCCTAGAACATAGTAGTATTCGAGAACTTGAGGATAGAAGGTAAAGAATATATACACAGCTTTGCTACTATATATTTGGGCCCGTACTTTTGCCTTATTTTTAATTGGAATTATTGTTTTCAGATCTCAACAGATGTTTCAGTTTAATCTACAAGATTTCCGATGTTGTGCTGTCTTGGGAAGAGGACATTTTGGAAAGGTAATCTTTTTAAATTTTCTTGGAATACCTGCACAGTAATTACTCAAATGGGAAATAATTATTTTAATCTCATTTTAGGTGCTTTTGGCTGAATATAAACACACAAATGAGATGTTTGCTATAAAAGCCTTAAAGAAAGGAGACATTGTAGCTCGAGACGAAGTAGACAGGTTAGTTTTTTAAAAATGAAATTGTGTATTTTTCCAAAGTTGTGACGTAATATAAAAATATAAACTGCAACAGTAAAACTTTCTATTTTCATAATAATATGACGAAACTAAATAAATTAATGTATTTATACTTGACATAAGTAGGCATTATTAAATATTGCATTTCTTTTGGACCAACTCCTTTTTTCCCTTTTTGTGACAATTTACTGGTTAGGGAATACCAAGGAAAGGTGGTGAAATATCTAAGCTAAATCTATTAAATTTTTTATGCTTGGAGACATTACAGTGTTTATATGATATAGGAACTGTTATTCATTTGTGGTTGGGTGAGGCTATTTCCCATTTCATCTTACAGAAATGCTAAAATGTCATTTACAGATATATTACAATTATTAAAATTTAGAGACTTTGAGATAGTATTGTAATTAGAGATTATACTTTTAAAAGACTATCTTAAATAGGGTGATTAAATATGGAAATTATTGTATAACAAATAGAATACTTGTTACAGAAAGAGCCTTTCATTTGATATTTACAAGTAGTATTTTTCTTAAACCACTAGGAAGCATCAACTGATATTATTGGAAGACAGCCATGTATAATGAAGAGAGCTTGGGACTATGACTTCTAGTCCTAATTATTTCTAATTAATGAATGATTTGACCCCAGGGCAAATCATTGAACACTTCTGAGCCTGTTAACCCACATATTTTAAAAATGTGTTTTTTTTGTAATACTTGCCCTCCTGAATTGTATTAAGTGCCATATAGATATACCAAATCATTACTTTTAATGTTTTTTTTTTTCCTCATCATATGGGAAGTTCTCAGAATTACAACTAAAAGATGAAGGTTTTCTTTATATAAAATTTTTTTTCTTTAAGATTTTCCTGTTTGTCTTTTACCTGTTTCTCATACTCCTCAATTACATCAAAATACATTTTCTTAATATCTATAACTACTGAAAGGATTTTGCCAAATATTTATGAACTATTCTGAACACCATATTATATGCTTAGAGCTATATTTTTGTGTTACATCAATAGTTGGTTATAACTTTTAATCGAACTGTCTGTTCATAATTGCAGTAATAATGGAGTCAAATGCTTTTCTTTTTCGGAAGAATGTTTGCTTTGTTCTAGGTCTGTAAATGGTAAATTCATTTGTTTTCTAAAATAATAGGAAACTGGTACTACTGTTAATCCTGGAGGTTTATATTGGTTTATATAACTTTCTGCTACACTGTTACTAGTTTAAGCCAAGTTTCTGTAGGAAAATTGACTAAATCTAGACAGAATAATATTAATTTTGCTATTAAAGAAGGATGTTTAGATCAGATGATGGAGCTTTAGTCAGAACCCGGACCAATATCCCTACTGAAAATTAATCTATCCTTAGTGAAAAGTTGATGAGTGAGCCTCCTCTTCTAACTTTAGGTATAAATTTACATATTCAGTAACATGGAAATAAAATAATCTCCAGTAGAATTCATACAAGAACAGAGACATGGAAAATATGGAGTGAGAAATAAAACTAACTCTTAAAGAAATTTGAAGAAGGCAGCAGAAAAGGGGCAACTGGAAGAAGGCAAGGAAAATTAATTTAGAAAATAAAAAACTAGACCAGCATATTTTTTCAAGTAATATATATTTATTACTTGCAAGTCTAAATAATAAACAACTTAAGCTAATTATAACTAAGCAGAATTCTTTATATTCACTTTCTAAATTTTTTCTTTTATTATTTTACTTAGAAAACTGCCTTTTTTATAGATCATAGAAAATTTCAAATTAAATTCTTTTTAAATGAGCACAAATTATGGACTAACTCCAAAGTAATGTAATTCATGTACAAAGATCATTCTCCACCTACCATTAATAGAACATTCTCTCTTGGGTCCCATCTTCTTCCACTCCAGAGTAAGAATGTTAAATTTATGTTATTATAATGCCTCCTCACTCAGCTTCCCTTTCTTACTAGTTCATGTTGAGACAACAGGATAGGGTTGGAAGTATATTTTTGTACAACAAATGCATAGCTAGCCAGATTATATAAATATATAAAATTCAATCATAAGACCTTAGCCTTATTAATGATGTGGTTTTCCACTGACCAAAATATTTATGCAAGTTTGTAAGTTTCTAGCATGTCTCATAATGTACTGAACTCTGAAGGAAGAGCACAAAAAAGTGTTAGGATGGAACAAGTCACTTGAGATAAAACATAAATATACTAATTTTGTAAATAAAAGAGGTTACGTATGTTTGAGTTTAAAATAAATAATACAGACAATAGTAGCTCATAGAAAGGGAACATCATGGTTTACTGATGGATTTATGTAAGGCCTTGTAAAGGAGATTGGATTTTTACTATTATTGTGACAATTTGGGTCTATAGGGAGACTTTCTTCTTTACCTAATATTGTAATATATATCCATTCCTCATCAAAGAATTCTTAAGAATTGCATTAAAACCTTTTTAAGAGGTTTTAATCAGCGATTCTCAGTTTTTGGCACCATTTACATGTTCAAGACAGGTCTAATCGACTACCCATCCAGTGGAGAATTAGTGATTCACCTATACATTCATCCATAGTGAATTAGTAATTCACCCATAAATATAAACCATAGATAGTGAAGAGACCATGTTTATCATCTTCTTGAGCCCAAAACATCTTATCAGTTTATTTTATTCATTTAAATATTTTATCTACATCACCCAAAATTTAGATTGACTTAATAAATCAGTTGTTTTAGAATCCATCATATAGATCTTGCCCAATTGGACATTATTTTCCAATAAATTTAAATGGTGATGAAAAGCAAAGCTATTAACTTTCTTTTTAGTGTTCTATGAATTTATTCCTAATAATGACTTAATTTGTAGTAACATTTCGAAATCTTGCCAAATATATGTAGACATAAGCCCCAAACATTAAAAAATTATAATGGAACTTTCTCTTTCTGTGTTTGTATAAAATTATAAACACATTGTGTGAAATCAGAGGTAAGAGTTCATCTAGAATGTGACTATTAAATGGAGCTTAAACACTATTTCATAATAGCTGCATTTACTGTCAATACATAAAACTGAACAGCTGTTTTAGTTCATTGTCCAGGAGAAAACTATATTAACATTGTATTTAAACTTTTATGCTCCTTCTACACAATAGTTATACTCTTAAATATTTTCTAAATTCTATTTAACTTTTTCTACTCATAGCAATTTAATCTAGATATCCAAATAAATACTTTATCTTTAAAATTGCCTTTTTTTTTTAATTAACTCTTTCTTAAAAGACCCAAAAGAAAGGAGGATAGGTCTACTTCATTCTAACATGAGAATTTTAGCTTGGCATTTTGAAATCAACATAATCTAAGCATTTTTTAATTTTAAAAATAAAAGCATTATTAATGTTTTTAAACAGTGTCAACTTTTAGCTCCAGTCTCCAAAACAAAGAAAAGGTGCCCATTTTTTAATTAGAAATATAAATATAATCTAATTGGAAATAAAATACATCTATTGGTATCTTTATTTTGATTAGGCACTTAAAATAAGTTAATTCCAAGTTGTATTTGAATATTTGGCCTGGTTTTCTTCTACTTTGAGTTTTAAGTCATTGCTTCACTAAATATTTTCAGGGAAAGGAGGAGTGGTATTTTTTGTTATTTAGGCAAAAATTAATGTTCCAGAATCTGTAAATTTGAACACCATTCTTTCTAGCAATTCATAAGACTTTATACAGGAAAAACCTGTGATCACTATAGATTTTACAGAGAAATTGTATCACTTTCAAGGATCTTCTTGAAGCATGTTATATAGAATTCTACATGTAACCTTTTACTTTCCAGCCAGCCTTCTAAATTAAAATTGTATGCAGCATATGTTTACCTCTCAACTTCATGTATTATATGATAAAATATTTGAATACTGTAGCTTATGAATTAAAAATACTGTCCTTGAAATTACCTTGGTCACAAACTTTATGTTTTTAAAATTATGCTTAGGGTTGCTAAATTCTTTAACCAACTCCTGATAATTTTCACAATTCACCCTAATTAACTATAACCACCAGCCATATGTGTACTGCTCTGATGCTATCAGTATGAACTCTGTAATTTTTGTCATGCTAATGATGTTTTAGTTTGCATTAATGTTTCAATTTAAGTTATATATGTCAAATAGACAAAAAATTTTTAAAGGATTGTAACAAAACTAAGACACATTTTATGATCTTAAAGTTATAATATTTAAGAACTTTGCTTATTTCTAGTCTAGTAATTTTTTTTAAGTTATTTCCAGCTAGAACTTAAATGTTTTCTCTTACAGCTTGATGTGTGAAAAAAGAATTTTTGAAACTGTGAATAGTGTAAGGCATCCCTTTTTGGTGAACCTTTTTGCATGTTTCCAAACCAAAGAGCATGTTTGCTTTGTAATGGAATACGCTGCTGGTGGGGACCTAATGATGCACATTCATACTGATGTCTTTTCTGAACCAAGAGCTGTGTGAGTATGCTTTAGATATTTGTCTGTTTTTCATGACCGATTTCTTTCTAAGAAGAAAGAAAGCTCTCTGAATTAATTTTTTTCCAAATGGAAAATAGATCTCTGCAAAGACTATTAAAACTCCTTACTTATCTTTTTGCCACATATAAATATATCTATTTCATTCTATTATCCATATTGAAAATTTCATGAATTACCGTAAATCACACTTGATAATTTACATACACAATTTAGGTTCATTTTAGTACAATTTTTTCTTTTTTGCTATTATATTTTTCTCCCTAGGGAATGCCATCTAGAACCATGACTTTACTCAAAGTACATTGTTAAGTGAAAAAATAAAGTGTAGAAGAGTCTGTATCATATGTTTATATGAAATATTTGTGTTTGCATCTTAAAGGGTAATTTTTAAGTATTTACATATGTTCACAATACCTCTCAAAGACTATAAAAGAAACTGGTATGAAAATTGCCTCCAATAAAAAACATAGAAAGCAGACTTCATTAGAAACCTTTTTGTAGTTTTTGAATTTGATATTAAATGAAGGTTTTGTTTATTCAAACGTATAAAAATAAATAATAGCAAACACTTGCAATTAAATATATAAAAATATATATATATATATATATATATTTCCCCCACCAGTGTTAGCCCAGTTTAAAGCTCTTAAGTGACGGAGCTAAGATTTGAAAGTGCTCTTAATAGCTGCACTCTACATGCTAGTGTTTCCTAAATGTGTATCTCCAACCCTGACCTCTTCCCTAAACTTTCATCTCTAATAACGTTCAGTAGCAAACTTGACTTTTCCCTTTGTGAGGCTAATAGTATTTTTCATTTAACTTTCCAAATTGAACTCCTGATTTTTCGCATTTTCCGCTGACCTCACCCTCCTCTCCCTAGGCCTACTATCTTCTGGTCTTCTCCATCTTATTAAATGGCAGTACCATGTACCAGTTTTTTAAGCCAAAACACCAGAAGTCATTTTTGATCCTCTTCTTCCCTCATATGCAACATCCAAATTATTAGCAAGTTCAATCAGTTCTTCTCCAAAACATCCCACTCTAGTAGTAAACTTTTATTGAGTTTATTCTTGAATTTTCATCACTTGTCTATATTCTGACAACTGACACTTATGTAGCATTTTTCACTTTCACTCCTTTATTTGATTCTCTTCATAATCATTAGGGGTACATAAAGCACATAGTAGTATACTATCATACCTTCAAGTTTCAGATGAAGAAAATAACATTTGTTCTGTTGGATAATGAAGCTTTCAAAAAGGAGGCAAAAGACCAGAAAATAGTAGAGGGATACTAATAATTCATTCCCTGATTATTTAAAAATTAAAAACAGGACATCTAGGCTATGCCTAATCCTGTGCTGCCATGAGAATTTATTTGTTTTTGTTTTGTTTTGCCTTTTTCTTTTTTAAGAGAAGTATAAAATTTAGTTCTACCTTAAGGAACTTTTATTTTTGCTGAGAAAAAGTTCATATACAAATGGACAAGCACAGTGAAATACAAGAATAAAATGATACATTGCATTACTTCAGAGCTGAACTACCTGCTTCTAATTATTCACATCTTACCTCAAATGTTATTTCTTTACGGTCATTTCCTGAGTCCCGTATCTAAAATACCACTGCGTCACTAATGTCCAAGTCAGGTCTCTGTTCTATTTTCTGTTTTATTTTCTCCATAGCATTTTATTTCTACATGAAGTCATCTTACGTATCTATTTTTCACATTTTTATTGTCTGTGTCCCCTCACTTAAAGGGAGGAGCAAAGACCATCTCTATTCTGTGGAACACCTAGAAGGGTGGCTGGCATATACTGGGTGATCAGTGAATTTTTACTGAGACTCTGGTATCAAAATTAGTCTGATTCCTAGCTTTGCTGTTTTCTAGCTATGTGACTTTAGACAAATTACTCTCTCTGAGAGCTTCATTTTCTGCTTCTGTAAAATATTTATCTTAAAAGCTTGATTTGAATATTAAATAAGCTGATAAATGAAAATACCTAACACAGTATTTGACACATAGTGAGCATTTGGTGAAATACATATTTTAAACCATATTACCTAATTAGTTGTTAAGTTCAGTATCATTAAAGAACTATGTTAAAGAATGAAACAAAAGAGAAATCAAAGTACTTTTTTAATTGTTATAATGTTTTTTGCTAAAAACTTGTGTATAAAAATAACTAACTTAGCAATTTTAGAATCACATTTGTTTTAATGGACTTTAGTTAAATCTTTTAAACTTCTGATAATGTATTATTAAATAAATATTTCTAATTAGTTGTTTTAAAATACTCCCAAATTATGATCCTATTTTTATGAAAATAAGTAAACATAAAACAGCTATATTATCTGCAAGTGTATGTAAATGCATTCTAAAAGTTTGAAGAATATTCATCAAATTGACAAGAATAATTATGTATAATAGTGGCATTGGGGTGAGATGGGTAAAATTAGAGATAGGTGGATAAATGAAATATTCTGCTTTAGGGCAGGAGTACGATGTGTATTCTGTAGAGAAATATCCACATATTACTTGTATAGTTACAAACTGATTCTCTGAAGTGTCTCCTAATAAGCTATTCTGTATTGAATATTCTACATAGATCTGCATTTTTAAATGAATTACCTACCTCTTCATTCAGTATGCCTACCGTATATCAGGCACTATGCTAAGCATTTAGTATAAACAAGGAAAAAGACAAACATGGTCCTGTTCAAGAGTTGATATTCTAGCTAGTTTTTTTTTACAAACCAAACTCATTTATCCAATTCCTAGACCTCTTCCCCTGCTCCAAGGTAATTCAGAGTCATCATGTCTAAAGCCAAACTCATTTCCTCACAAAACTTTGGCTACTTCAGTATTTCTTTATTTGTTCATTACACAAAGAAGGAAACCTTGAGTCATCTTCAGCTTTTTCCTTTTCCTCATCCTGTACAGCTAATGAGACACTAGGTCCTATCTTGCTAGTTTTAAAGTTTCTCTTAACTCCATCTCTTTCTCCTTTATTGGCACTACATTGGAGGTTCTCATGATCTTCCATCTGTACTATCGTAATAGCCTTATCTGTTCTTTTTCCCTCTGGATATCACATACTTCTCCTCCAGCCTTCATATTACTATCAGAAAAATCTCTCTAGCATAAATCTTATCATCCTGCCTTGATTAAAATAGTTTGATTCTCTATCGCTAAGAGAAAAAAAATCACTTTCTATAATATGACATTTAGGGAGGGTCCTTCGCAACTTGATCCCAGGCTGTCTTTTCAGCCACATCTCCCACTGCTTCTTCCCTATTCTTTACTTCAGCCTCAACAAACTTGTTATTGGTTGTCAAACATATTATGCCTTTTACAGTCCTAGTCCTTTCCTTCCTGAGGGAATGCCCTGTATGTCCCCATGAAAGTTCTACTTTTCACAT
This sequence comes from Eidolon dupreanum, assembly GCA_028627145.1. NCBI lineage: Eukaryota > Metazoa > Chordata > Mammalia > Chiroptera > Pteropodidae > Eidolon > Eidolon dupreanum. The sequence goes on from CM053502.1 coordinate 57,287,184, forward strand.
TGTTCTTCTGCCCTTATAGCATGTTGTAATTTCTCCTATAGAACCAAGTCAGGTGTCTACTCTAAGGACCACGGCAACTCCATCAGCAAAGCTAATGGCCTACATCAAAGAAATTACATTTTTCTTAGTTTTTAATTTTATCCCCAATATTTAGCACATTTCACACTATATGTATGGCACATAGTTAAGATTAAATATTTGTGAACTTAGTTAACTACAGAATTCTGCTTTGAAGCATAAAAGTATAAACTGGGATTCAAGAGCAGTAGAATGTATTAAACTTTTTTAAATTTAATTCTTCAAACAGATTTTATGCTGCATGTGTAGTTCTTGGGTTGCAGTATTTACATGAACACAAAATTGTTTATAGGTAAGTAAAGTTTTAATACTTTCTAATGGCTTACTTTGGTAAAATTTGAATTAAAGATAATTAAGAAAACTATTTTGTGTTTAACCAGCTTCTTAATTTTTTCCTTCATGTAAGTGACCTCTAAAAAAGTTAAACTCTATAACTTTGAAAGACATGGTTAACATAATAATTATATGATGAGCCTCTTTCTTCCTGAACCTCTGCCTATTACCTAATTAGAATAGTCAAATTATAAGTTGGCCTATGGTAACAATTCACCAGTAGTATTCATCCTGGTAAATATTTTACATTCAGCTGATCCACTACAGAAAACTTCTATAGACTAGTGCTCAGAACTTGTCTCTGATAAGCTAAGTAGCTTGTGCCAGAGTGTATAAAATATCACCCTGCTGTCTTCATTAAGTCTTGTTGTACTTCATGACATAACAGATTTATGTATGGCACAAGCTCCCTATCTAATTGCAGACTTGTAACAGATAGTTCATAGCCCAGCAGCTAGTCTGTGGGCACCACTCTGAATAGCATTGCTCTAGACCAGACAAATTATGGGAAGGCCAGTCATAATTAGGAGACAATAAACCTTGGTTTATTCAAACTTCTAACAATATTTTCAAGGTAAGAGCGTCCTCATGGGCCTATTTTCTCAAAGGATAAAATATTTGCAACTTAATTAGAAATCAACTGGTATGAATGGAAACTTTCTCTTTATTTTGAATTATTCTTTTAGAAAGTTAAAACTGCCCCCTTGATAGCTTACTTATACTGTTAAACAATTCTTTCTTATGGATGTTGTGTATATAAGCAAACTTCAAATTTAATCCAAGTCAGATTATCACAACAACAAATTAATAAAATCTGAGTTAGATATACTTGAACTCCTTTCATGCTTTAAAATATATATTTAGTTTCTTTTTAAATACATTCTTCCTTTTCTGTGTATTCAGAAAATATATTATGTAGAGTAATAAACTTTCCAAAAGGAAGAAGAATGAGTATTTGTAATATACTATTTAAATCTCAGATCATGAAATGAAAAATGTGTTTTCAGTAAATAGAAAGTATGGCTCATTGTGAAATGGTTTTATTACTACAGTATCTACTGATTTTAGTGATTTTTTTTCATTTTGCATTTTTTTATCCTGAACAGAGATTTGAAATTGGATAACTTATTGCTCGATACAGAGGGCTTTGTGAAAATTGCTGATTTTGGTCTTTGCAAAGAAGGTAATTGGACATTTTAAAGTTCCTTTTTACTAGATTACTATTCCTTTGTACTTTGGTAGTTTTCAAGTTTGTCAATGGAAAGAAAATTTTTTATTTTTAACTTTTTAGTTTATCTTTAGTAAGACATTACAGGTTGTTCTTATAACCTGATCACATTATTAAGAATTGTGTGGATATGAATAAGGTTAGGTTTTCAGAAATCATAGCATAAAACTAATTCTCTTTGTGTGATTAATAATTCTATCACTACTCTAAGGAAACATTGGTTAAGTACCAAAGTTTTCACTTTGTTAGGACTATACATAGTGAATTACATAGGCCTAAAAAATTCTCCTCAGCTTCTTAAAACTTAAAACATTTTTAAATAGGAAAAAATATACATATATCAAGAATCCTTTTAAAAATAAAGGATATATTCAAAAGTAAATATATTCAAAAGTAAATAAATAAGTAAACCAGGGAAATATGAATCAGGTAGCATAAAAAAATATTAAGAGCACAGACTTAGGCACCAGACCGTCCTAGGTTTGAATCCTGGCTCTGCAGCTTATTAGCTCTGTGTCTTTGGATGAGATACTTAGAATCTCATTGAGTCCGTTTCCTCAACTATAAAATAAATACAGTTCTTCTTGTTTAGGAATATTATGAGTATGCAGCACAGTGCCTAACATATAGTAAATAGGTATTCTTATCTTTACATTTAATGTATTATAACAAACATTGTCAATCTCTCCCTTTACACTGGTAGTGTCCTGTTTCTTATTCATCTTTGTTTACATAGCATATAGGATAGTGCTTGACATATCTTCAGTATTCAGTGAATGTTCAATTAATAAGTAGTTAGGTTAATTTATTTATTAACTTTGTAAGTATATATCCATTAGTTACCCACTAGCCTGCTAATTACTGAATCCAATAAAAGTTTTTTTTTTTTCCTCTTACTGGACTTTTCTGTATTGGACTGCTGATTTTAAATGCTTTTGTTCCTCAGAATCTGTCCTTAGCTCATTGCACTTCACTGCTAGTTTCTAACTCCCAACTATATGCTAATGATTCCTACATCTATTATTTCCTTTCCTAGCATATATATTCAACTATCTACCAGACAGCTCTACCTGAATAGTCAATAGGTACCTCAAATGCTATACAAACAAAAATGGTTTCTTTTCCTCAGATAATCTAGTTTATAGTTGATGGTGCTATAATCCTCTCAGTCTTCCAATTGGAAAATGCAGAATTACCAGGGAATCTGTCCTCTTCTTTACTTTCCACATCCAGTTAATACAATTTGTGCTGACATCCACCTCCTTAATGTATCTTAAATATTTTATTTCCCCTCTACCGCTGCCAGCCATCATCTTGTTTTGACAAGACTACTTTCATAGCTTCTTTACCTTTCCCATCTCTTAATTTTTTTCTTTCTCAAATCAGTCTGCCATGTGATTGCCAAAATGCTTAAAGGCCCACATAAATACAGATCTGACCATGGCACTCCCCTGCTGAAAATCCTTCAGTGGGTAAGATGTGATATACAGTGCCCTTCCTTGTCCACCTGCCAACCTCTCCAGCCAGCTCTCTTAGTGGTGTCTACCTAGTACTTCCTGCTTTCAGCAACAAAGGACTGCTTACAGTCTTTGTCTTTCTACCACTGTCACCCATCCCAACTCTGTTTACTGACTAATGTCTGGTCATCCTTCAGACTCGACTCAGGTGTTACCTGCCTATATAAGTTACCTGAGACTCCTCTTTTCCTATTCAAATCCCAGGTCAGCCTTAGGAGTCCTTCTTTTTCATTGTTTCTATAATATCTTGCTCTTTCCGTATCATTATAAAATTATCAGTATATATGCTTTCCTCTGGTTTCATGTACACTCCTAAAGACAAGAATTGTGTCTTACTCTCATTTTTATGTTCCCAACACTTGGCATGGATACCTAGAACATAATAGGTATTAAGAAAATATGCATTCAATAACCAGACTTATTAAATGTGTTTTTTTCATTATCATAAAAATATACATAGTACATAATAATATTACTATTCAAAAACAGAGAGGAAAAATATATGACATATGTAATATGCTCTAGTTGTGATCAGGGCACAGAATAAAAATCAAGAAACTTTAGTTCTTTTTCCGTCTTTGTTAACTTTTTCCAATCTCAACCACATCATTTTAAAGGATTGTATAGAACTTACATAAATATTATATTAACTCTTTCTTAAAATAATATTTTGTTGAAGGAAAAAGCAATATAACAATGTTAAAGAAATTTTGCAAAAAAAAAAAAAAAAATCCCCTACCCTAATGTACTAATGTATTTAGTTATGCCCTTCAAGTCTTGGTCTGTAGACTTACAAATTTGTTTTTCAATCATTAGAAATGTATACCTTTTTAGATTTGCAATGAACAGCTTTTAAGTTTTTTCATAAGACATTTATAATGAGCTTTTAACTCTAGAATACATTGAGACATTACCTTCAACATGTGGAACATATATTTAATTAATGTATTAGCAACTTATGAGGAATATATATTTGAAAATTAGTTAGCTAAAATAGTAATACCATACCTAAATTATATTACACATTTGGTCAACTCGATTTTCCAAGAGTTGCTGTTTAATATTTTTCAAATTATACTTAATGTTATTTTTATAATGAAGCAAGTAAACTTACTTAAAAGATTGAATTGAAAAGATGATAGAAATTGAAGCTCAGAAGCAGTTCCTTTTGTTGTAACTTCTTGGCATCACTTTAATGACAAGAAAGAGAAGACAAGTAAATAAAAGTATGGAAATTTTATTTATTTTTACCCTTTAATTAAATAGTAAAGGTGCTATTGCACAGTCTTCTCTATACCAATACTTAACATTTTCTTAAAAATCTTTGGTATATCTTGAGTTTTGCCAGCATGCACTGATATGCAACTTTAGTATTGTTTCTTTAGGACATCTTCTAATTTTTATGCTGGATTTTTTCTTTGCTAACAAATATTTAAATTTTACCTTTTTCAGGAATGGGATATGGAGATAGAACAAGCACATTCTGTGGCACTCCTGAATTTCTTGCCCCAGAAGTATTAACAGAAACATCTTATACAAGAGCTGTAGATTGGTGGGGCCTTGGTGTACTTATATATGAAATGCTTGTTGGTGAGGTAAGCAGTATAAAATAGGTGAGAAAGCAAAGAGGATTGAAAGAACAGAGTGTGTCATTTATAAAACCATTTAATATGTCTCCTGTATAAATAGAACTTAAGTTTTATAAATATAATATACTAAAAATTGCCTATGTGATTCTATATTACCTTCACTTTCTGTCTTAGATTTTTTATGTTATCTGTAGAATGCATTATCAGTACTTTGAAAATAGTTCTTCATATTTGTTATTGCTATGATTTTATGATTTTAAGATATAATTAATCATTTCATAAGGAATAGAATAGCAAAAGACTCATAAAAAGAATGTCTTCTATACCTGTAAAGAAAAGTCAGCTTTACCTTGGTCAAAAATAAATGTTACTTTCAAAAATGATAGAGCAGAATTGGAAAGATTAACTTTTTTTTTCCTGCTGTTTTCTTTAGGTTAACTTGAAATAAATTTCTAAGATAACTTAGTCAATTGTACATACATAGGAAACAGTAAATTATATCTAATAAATAAAGTAGTAATAAGAGACTAATCTATTTTATTATAAATGGATGAAAATAATTAGGGTGGAATTGTCATTATTTAGACAAGTAATTGAAAACTACTTAGAGGGGCTTCCTGATCTTGAGATGCACGAAAAATTATCTTATGGGATTGGTTCATTGTTTTGCTATTTCCCTAATGCCAACAGCCTTTCTTGTACATTCTTGGCATCAGTAAATTAGTAGTTGAATGAATGAATGACCAAATTACTGAATGTCAGAAATTTCTAAAGTTTTTCTCTGTGATTGTCATGTAGTGGCACTTATCACAAACAGATGATTTCAGTTTATCCAGATGATAGCCTCTTTTGGTATGTCAACTTGGAATGAATAGTTGGAAAAAGAGGGAAAAGAAAGGAATAGCTAATTAAAATGTTTATCATGTGGTAGGCACTATTCCATGTGCTTTATAAATATTAGTTCATTTAATTTTCATCAGCCTTTAATGAGCTCAGCACTAATCATATGCCCATTTTCAGATGCATAAATGGAGACAAAAAGTTTTTAATAACTTGCTTAAAGTCACACACAGGTCTCCTTTGTTGGAGCTTGGATTTTAGCCCTGGCTCTCTGGCTTCAGGACCTATCTCTAAACCATTATGCTTTGCTGCCTCCAGGATAGAATATTGAATCCACCCAACCTTGTTTCTGTTCTTATAACCAGTGGTCCAGATTTAAATTTTTTACTTCTATTTAGAAAAGCTGCTATGTGGTGTTTTAGGGTGGAAAGATATATTTTTATTCCTTATCCATGGTGGGCTTTACTTTCTAAGAATGCCAGAAGAATTCATAATAGTTGTTTATGTAAGCCCTGGCATACTTGAAATCCCTTTTTTAAAAAGTAACATTTTTGTCACTTGTTTTTCAAATGTAGTATTCAGTTACATATGAGATTGAATTAAGTTACCAAAAATTATATGCTTGCATAAAATTTACCTTCCATATTAGGGATGACCTGCAAAGAAAGTGAGTTAATTGCAAAATACTACAGAATTAAGAGCCAGTTGATTCTACTTCCTCCTATTCTAAGGTGACTGGAGGATTTGGCAGTGAACAGTGAGGAAGCTTCTCTTCCATATTTTTTAAAAGAGCTTCTAATTAATTAAGCTCTTACTTACTAGGAGATAAGAGACAGTGGAGTCAGCTATTCCTTCACAATTCCTTTTTGCAAATTCATTTCTCCTTAGCAACTCCAAAAGAGGGTAGTTGGAAAAAGAACTAAACTTAAAACTCATCAGCATAGTTTATAATTTTATAGCATTGGTGAAGTTTTAGCAATAATTATTTTTTATAATAAAAGCAAGGTTTGGCTAAAGTTTATGTCTAATTTCTCTAGTATTACAAATAATTGAAAACTCATTGGATATATCATGCATGTTCAGTTTGCATTTGAAATTTGTATTTGTATTTGTACAAGTTTTAAGCACTGGAAAGACTCCAGAAAAAAAACTACTGTACCAAGTCTCCTTTCCCGATGCCAAATGAGAATGAAGGTATCAGAGAAGTTGAAAGTAACCTTAGATACTGGAGTTAGATACTTTATGTCTGAACAGACTATTGGCATTATCATATGTGCTTAAAACACATTTGTTAGCCTTTTGTTGTTAGCCTTCTTAGCTTATAATCTATTTGTAGAAACAGGGAACTTTTATCTTAACAAATATGAAGATAGATCTTCACTATTCAGGGACTTATAGAGTGACAGTTTTCAAGTACAGAATTGACTGATCAAATAGGAGACAAAAGCACTTCGTATTACTACTTGAAATTCTGATTGAGATTCCTTGTGAAATAGAATTTTCCCGAGTTGTCTCAATAGAAAGAAATTCTGTTGTACCACATTGTAGGTATTTGATTTTTATATTTCACATATGTGAACGAATAAACTAAAGTTTTGTTAACTGAAAAGTTTGAAATCATCTTAGCTATGAGCAATAGAGAGGGAGAAGCTCAATTTCAGGAAGTTCTGAATTCATTTTCACAGATTCGTCAGGTCAAAGATATCTCCCTTTCCATTGATCTTACTTGCTGCTTGGTTCTTATTCTTTAATACCTTACAAGAAGTAAGCGGTCATCTGAAATTATCTCAGCCATCTGAAATTCTGAAGTAATAAATATATTTCACATTTTCAGCATGATTGAGAGTTTATCCCTTTGTACATCAAATTGTTATGCTAAATATTCTTTAACTACTTTTTTTATGGTTCAGTCATTATTATTATTATTATTATTATGAGTAATAATTTTAATGCTGTGCTTACTGAAATGCCCTAAGAACTATTGTGTGTAGATTATTAAATATGCCTGGAAATATGTGCTTTTTGAGTTCCTTTCAGTTTAATTTTTTTGGTAGCTGTTTCTTATACTCATTACACCTGTAAAATTTCTAATTGTGTTTTGCAACCATTAATTTGCTATTGACTATGAAATTCAAAGCACATCCATATCTGATGTATTTCCACAAACTCTGCTTTCTCTGTAGTAACGCTTATTACCATATTCAACTGACCCATTTCCTCTGTCTTTCCATAATATTGAGCTTCTTGCATGCTATATCTATTATGTAAATATTTCCCACATTTAGTGGGCACTCAAAATATTGACAGTCTGGCCTGATAAATGGATGAAATAAAATGGAATGGATTGAAATTAAATGGAAAATGATACCTGATATGACCAAATCTGTTATTAAGATCTGCGGAAGGTCTGTGAAATCTTTAAGGAAGATTTCAGTACAAGTATATGGTGTATCCTCTGGGTAATAGATACTATTTTGACTTCTTGTTGTCCTTGCGTGGTGTTTTGGTGGGTTCATTTTTTTGTTTTTGTTTTTGTTTTTGTTTTTCACTACCTGGTTCTTGATTGTACTTTGGATAGGTGGTAAGATTTTACTGTATTGAAACTTATTTTGACTTACTCAAAGATGTTTCTTCTAGTCTCCCTTTCCTGGCGATGATGAAGAAGAGGTTTTTGACAGTATTGTAAATGATGAAGTAAGATATCCAAGGTTCTTATCTACAGAAGCCATTTCAATAATGAGAAGGGTAAGAATTAATGGTTTATAAACTACTTAAACTTTTTATATTGAAGGACATTTCACAGTTATTTTTCAGTTCATAGATGTTGCATGGTTTAGACAAATACATACCCCCAAAATTCTGAATATTTGCAAGTTATGAGAATCCTTATCAATGAAGTCACTGGTTTTATTTTAACTGTTTCACTTTATTTTATGTTAGCTATTAAGAAGAAATCCTGAAAGGCGCCTTGGAGCTGGTGAGAAAGATGCAGAGGATGTAAAAAAGCACCCATTTTTCCGGGTAAGTATGAAAGTTTAAAATATTTTTACAAAAGTCTAGCAATTAGGAATAGGAAACTAAACTGGTCATTTTATATTTTTTAATCCAGCTAATCGATTGGAGTGCTCTAATGGACAAAAAAGTAAAGCCACCATTTGTACCTACCATTAGAGGACGGGAAGATGTTAGTAATTTTGATGATGAATTTACCTCAGAAGCACCTATTCTGACTCCACCTCGAGAACCAAGGATACTTTCAGAAGAGGAGCAAGAAATGTTCAGAGATTTTGACTACATTGCTGATTGGTGTTAAGTTCCTAGACACTGTGAAACCAAGCAGACTGACTCACAAGATGACCTCTTAAAAGTAGCAACCCTTCATTTGCTCTCTGTGCCACCATTAGCTTCTGAGTTTGTTTTTTTAAAACACATGAAGATTTGTTTAAAAGTACTTTTAATACCTTCTTGAAAAGTGGCTTCTCAATGTGTTTTCAACGTAAATCTGAGCACTGGAAACAATTTCATGGAGTTTAAGCTGAATGAACATCGGCCGTGAAAATCTATCACAAGTGAATACTTTTGGATAAATAATCTGTTTTTTAAAAAAAGGAAAAAACACTTTTCTACAGTTCCTATATTTGCCATATGCCTGCCATAAGTGGAAGGAAAATTAATCAGTTAACTTCACTTAGCTGTATTTAAAAAAAAAAAAAGGCTTAGGATGCTATTACTATTCACATATAATATGATTCTGTTTGAATAAGGCAAATGCTCTTATTTTTTTTTTAAAAAAATTACTATAATAGCAAAAATATATAGTAGTTTATGCACACTTTGGGGCTTTTTTTTTAATGAAATGAATTGATATCTTGTTTTGTAAATTTTCTATATTTATTAGGAGAAAAATTTTATTGCCTTATCTTTACCAACCATGTAAGAGAACCTCATAGCTTTCCAACAGAGCTACTTGCCAAACAATTTTTGTTTATTGAACCATGCTGAAATGAACAGCAATAACTAAACATCAGCATTTACTAAAATTTAAGAATGAGAACTTCTGATTAGCCAGAACCAAGATACTGTGTTAACCTGTATGCATTCCCAAAGTCTAGACACTCAGTATGCTCAATCATACCTTCTTCCAAAATCAGTGAACTGATTACTCCTTTTTTGATACTCATTGTTCATTTTCAACCTCGTTCATCTTGTTCTGTGTCTACTGTAGAAGGGAACTATATCTTTGTTAAAATGTAGGGATTATCATTGTATACATGCTGTGAACATGTATATGTGCAAGTTGTAATGTATTCTATGTTGTAGGTTTATTTAATTTCACCACTTAATCACTTTTGTACAGTGGCCAAGCAGACGCCTCAAACTCCAGCATTTACGTTAAGTGCATTTGTACATTGTAGGCCACTGGATCCAGATTTTATATTGGCAGTCACTAAGGGCAAAAGCAATATATTGTAACAGAATGTATAAATATTTTTGATAAAACAGTCTATATTTTATAAAAATTATTATAACACTAAAGCTGTACCTCAAAAGTCTCAAAAATAATTTGATCAAATACTTTTTACAACTCTTCAGAGGATCCTTTTGTGGCTTTTTTAATGCTCTTATAGGAAAGTCTTTCTGTAAGCCATGACTTTTCCACTTGCCTGGAGTTCTTTGGGTTTTTTGTTTTGTTTTGTTTTGTTTTGGTTTGGTTTGATTTGGTTTGGTTTGATTTTGGTTTTGGTTTTGGTTTGTTTTTCCCTTCTATACCATGACTTCATTGTTTTTCTTTAGTTCAATAATAACACTTTTGATTCTGTGCTTATTTAGCATGTTAGGGTCATCATACCTCAGGAACTGAAATTAACCATTTAATCACGGTGATCTCATGTCTTAACATTGTTAAGTTTAAATCCTTTGAGAAACAAGAAAGCACATTTGTTTGTAGAGAGTTGAGCTAAAAACAAATATTTCAGTCTTGCCAGGGTGTTTTTGGCATGTTTTTGTTATACTCTGAGAACAATTAAAATTGTTCAGAGATAATTCATATTTCCTTTCAAATTGATTATTACCCAAGATCCTTTGGGGGATAATCTTACAGAAGGAGCAATATGTTTTTTAAAGTTATTTTTAAATGCCGATTAACTTTTGGTAAAAGACAATAGAGGATCTTTGCTTAATTGTCTGGCTTTAATTTAAACAGTATTAACACAGCATTAAAAAAACACTAAATACTTTTGAGGTACAGTCTGTTCACCTTTTCTGGTTTTCAAATATGCATAAAAAGCAATGTCTAAAATAGGCTTTTAGTGTTAAAAACTGACATAGCATTTTGTAACTACACAGTGTACAGAAATTTTTTTTAATTGAAGTCAGTCACTAAAAAATTAGAGGGCAGGGTATATTCACACAATTAAGCTGAAAAAAAAGCACTAATTTTTCTGTAGTTTTTAAAATATATATATATTTTTAGTCAGATTTTAAAATTTTTAACTCTATAGAGTGTAAATATATTTTGCTATTACTGTATGTGTAAGTGACTGCTAAGCACTTTGTAAGAAATTAGGTATTTTAGAATGGTACACACTATGCATTCAAATAAATTGTGCCTTTAACTTTGTCATTCTAAGAAAAAAAGTGTTTCGCAGTCATAAATTACCACAAATGCACAAATTAAAGTTTAAATAGATTGTAATTCGTAACTTTGGTTTTAAGTGTTATTTCCTTTTGGAAATTCCTATGGGTCAAAATATGCATTAGCTTTACTATATTGAAGATCTCAAAGACTATTTAACTTTACTCACTCACCCTTGCAAGTACTTTTTGTCTTGGGGAAGGGCAAAATCATGAAGATTCAAAGCAAGTTGTTCTCTTTATTGGTTATAATGGGAAAACTTTGCATCTTGCTCCTGTAAAATTAGTAGCATCTTTTATTCAATGGATATTTATGGATTGCATTCTTTGTGCTAGACATTGAGGATAGAAGGGGGGGGAGCATCAAATTATTCACAAATAAAGAATAATATGTATTAATGTTAAAATTCAAGGCCGGTATTACATGTACTTTTGTTTGAGGTTAACTTGCTGTGTTTTAGGACCTGACCTTTTAGAAAATAAGTAATGAAAACAGAATACTAGCCATTTTATAGCCAGTAACTAGCCATTTTATAGCTGCCTTATTCAAAAGTTGTAGGTGGAACATTTTAGAAATATAGAATGATCTATGTTATCCCTGTAACACAAATTGGACTCGTAATAGAAATTGCCATTATATGTTGACAAGGTGAATGCTGCATTATAGATTCATATCTAACAAAATTTTTACAGATGCTGCTGATCTTCCTAAAAAACTTAGGGTAAGTATGAGAAACCCAAAGGACCAAATACCAGTTCATGGATCGTAATTTTAATTTAGAATTCTTATTTACCTTTTTAGCTCTCTTTTGAAATGTAGTGTTTGAGGTATTAGCCTTATGTTTGTGTATGTGTTTATATATTTACAAATATATGTATATATAAATAGAGGTAAGTTGTTTTAAGTGTCAAAAATCTTGCATGATTTCCACTTCTAGTATCATGACTAATTAGGAGCTCGAAGACCTCCATAAGATGCATAATTTCAGGCATTTCTGGTCTCATTAAATTTAAGTGTGGTCTCCAGCAACCCCTTACCCTAAAACAAGCCAGCAAACTTGAGCATAAATCTGGACAAGCTAAGGCTTCAGCACATAAGAGTTAGTGAGTGCCCAAGCACAAGAGTGAGACTACTCAGAGATTGAGACTGGAAGCTGAGTCCACAGATTTGGCCTGAGAAGCAGGAAGTTGGAGAGGGTAAGAGCCAGAATGGCAGGGAGCTGGCTTTAGAAATGCAAGTATCCAGAAGAAATGAGTTGCCAAGGACAGATTCCTGTAGCAATACCTTTATGAGGATAACAAACATTGAAATAGCAGTAGAACTTATTTTCTGTGCTAAAATTCTCTAAAATCCTCTAGTTTGCAAGTCACTCACTTTCTATAGTAGAATCAGATACTTTGTGAAGAAAATCTTCTCCAGGACAGGAACATAGGAATTCCACAGATTAAGTAAGACACTGTCAGAGATCACCAAATCCATGAAAGACAGCAAGCTACCTTAAATAAGAGCCAACAAAAAAGGTAAATTTAGACATCCCTCCAAAAGATTGAAAATGTTAGAATTTTTATAAGAAATATAAAATAGTTACATACATAATGTATATGTACTAAAATAACCAAATAAACATGTAAAATGAAATTTAGACATTTTTAAAATCCAAAAATGAAAAATAAAATTGATCAGATTTGAAACTCAGTAGAAGGGTTAACATCCAATTAGCCAGCTGAAGAGAAAACTAGAGAACTAGAAGACACATCTGAAAACTCAATTTCATAAATTTTAAATAAAAGATAAGGAAATGGAAAATATGAAAAGAAGGTTAAAAACATAAAAAAATAAGACCCACAAGAAAATAATTGAAGAGAGGCAGTACTTAAAGAGATAATGGCTGCAAATTGGCCAGAGGTGAAAAATATTCAAGAAGTGCAATACGTAGATAAATATAAATTTATGCATAGACCCAAAAACATCTTGGAACTACCCAGAGAGAAAGGACCAATTGCATATAAAGGAAAGACAGAAGACTTCTCAATAGCTACAGAAGCATGGGAAAAGAAAATGTCAACCTGAAATTGTGTATGTAGGTAGAAAGTGAAATTTTTTTAAGGATGAGAGCAAATAAACATTTTAAGAGAGGGTTTACTAGCGAGTTTTCTACTCTAAAGGAAGTGCTTCAACAAGAAGGAAAATGATGCCAGAACGGTGATCTAAGATAACAAAAAAAGACTTGTGAACAAATAAAATAGTGAACACAGGTTAACTCTAAATAAACCAAATCAACAGAAGAGTTTGTTCTGGACAACAATAATAAGAAAATGGAGATAGGGAAGATCAGAGGTAAAATATTCTATTGTAGTGGTGTCAAGGTACTGATTCACTTTAGTTGAATGTACATGATAAAATGTCAAGGATATTCACTCAAAGAATGTAGTACACAAAAAATCCAAACCAAAAGCTAAAATGGTAGACGTCAATTCAAGTGTGTCTATAATTGCAATAAATATAAGTAGAGGAAACTTACTAGTTTAAAGCAAGTTATAAAATTTAAGAAGAAAATTTGATTCTGTAATATTTACAAAAATATACTTCAAAAATATAAGTATATAGAGAAGTTGAAAGTTAAATATTAAACAAAACAGATTTTAGGCCCATCATAAAAAATGAGTATCACTAAGAGTAGTGTTTCTACATATTGGTAAAAGTTTAACCAAAAAGATAATTCCAAGCATGTATGTCTCTAATAAAATAGTCTTTAAATACATGAACCAAAAGCTTTTAGAGCCACTTTAACAGAGTGAGGTGGAAGATTTCAGCTTGCTTACATTATTGTACAACAAACTTTTTTAAATCAGCAGAAATAGAAGGTTTGAACACAACAAGTTTGGTCCAATGGACAGAAGTAGAATTCTGCATCCAGCAACTAAGAGATTCACATTCTTTTCAAGCACACATGGAGCATTTATGAAAACTAGGCCATAAAACAAATTGCAGAAAATTACAACATATTTATACTGATTATATTTTCTAGCTTGTTAGAACAAAAATTATAAAATATACTAAAAAAAAAATACTGTTTAATAGATCAAAGGAAGAAATAATTGTGATAATTAAATATTAAAAAACAATAATTGCAAAAACATGATATACCCATACTTTGGGATATAGCAAAAGTGGTTCTTCAGGGAAATTTATAAACTAAATGCTTATTAGAAAAAGGTTAAAAATTGATCAAATTTTCAGTTTAACAGGTTAGGAAAAGAACAACAGAACAAATTGATAAAAATAATAGAAAACAAAGTTTGTTTCTTGAAAATGCTAACAAAATAAGCATAGCTCTGAAAAGCAAAATGAAAGAAGGCATAAATACTATTTTTATAAGTGAAAATACAAATACAGAAGAGGTTTTTAAAAAAAACTAAACATGCAAATAATTTGAAACTTTAAAATAGTGGAGATAATCTTTGAAAAGTGAAAGAATACTAGCCTAGGAAGATGCTAAATACTGAAATTTATAACTATTAAGTCCACAAAGAAAACACTAAATCTGGATTATTTTTGACATGATATGAAAAAGTTATATCTCCTAACTCATTCTATAAAATCAGTATAATCTAGGTAAAACGTACATGAAGATTATGTTACTAGCAAATTTCACTCATAAATATTGATTCAAAAATACTAAAAATATTACTAAGATTCAGTGATATATGAAAAACAGTAAATTGGGCTTATCCTAGTATTGCAAGGATGGCTTAGTATTAGAAAATCTATAATTGTTATTTGCCATATTAACAGATTAAAGAAGAAAAAGTAATAGATTTAGAGAAAGCTGATCACATTCCTGCTGTGAAGTTTTTTTAAACTGATAAATAGTATCAATATGTAAAAAAAAAAAATTTATCATTCCATGAGGAAACAGGAAGCATTCCCTTTCAAATTTGGATGACTGTGACAGGATTCAATGTCTGTCATTACTACTTTTCAACACAACTCTGCTACTCAGTAATATAAAGATTAAAATGGGGAAACAAAATGGTTATTATTTGCAGATGATATGATTGTCTACCTAGAAAAACAAAAGACCAATTTTTTAGCAGTCATTGTCTACCTAAGGTGCTGGTTATAAGATGAAGGTACAGAAGTTAATGACACATCTATGCACCATCACCAAACAAAATATATTTTTAAAATACCACTTTTAAAATAGCAACAAAACTAAGTTACCTAGAAATAAATCTAACATAAGATGTGCAATACCTATAAAAATTATTTACTGGGAGACATTGAAGAAGATGAGTAAATGTAGACATATCTCATGAAGTATGCCAGTTAATTCAGATTCAATACATCTCCAATCAAAATCCCAATAATATTTTGTGGAACTTTACAAGCTCATTCTAAAATTCATATAGAAGAACAAAAAGTTAAGAATAATCAAAGAATACTTAATTCCGAAGAACAAAGAGAAGGAGAGGGAATTTGTCCTACCAGATATTCAGAATTATAAAGGTGTAGCAATTATTTTAATGTCGGTACGTATTACAAGTAGAGAGCCACAGTAGAGAGCAAGGAACAGAATTTTGCACATCTGAACCTTTGATATTTAAAAAAAGTGATAATTCAGTGGAGAAAGAAAATGTGCCATAAACATAGGAAAATTGTTTATCCATGTGGAAAAGAAAAACATTGAATTCCTGTTTAACACCATACATAAAAATTTCAAATGAATTAAAAACAAAGATCAAAAGCATAAAAAGACAGCACTGAAATGCAAGAAATTTGAACAAATCAATGATAATCAAATGAGGAGCTTTTCATCAAAAGACCATGAAGTAAAAAGGCACAAACTGCATGATTATATCACATGTAACAGTAATAGCTAACATTAAAAATAAGGAAAATAGAAAAATTTCAATGATGAACATATATTTCACATGGACAGTAACACCCAGTCTCAACAATAATCAGGAACTACAAATCAAGGCAGAAAATTGGCACGTTAAATTGGCAAAAATTTTGAATTCTGACCATTTCAAGTGGTAGTGATGGAACAATGAGATTTGTATAAATTGCTGTGGGTAGTATAAAGAAAAAAACCACTTTGGGAAAATAATTTGGTATCTTGTAAGGTTGAACCTTTTCATACTTTGGTACCTAGCAATTCCACCTGAATACTGTATCCCAAAGAAACTCTTTATGCATATGCACCTAGAGTCATAAACAAAAATGTTCATAGCACTGTTTGTAACAGCAAAAACTGGAAACCCAAATGCTCATCAATGGAAGAAAACAGTTTAGTAAAGTATAGTATATTTACACTGTGAAATAAAAAGCAATGAAAATCAATGGCATCTATAGGGAACAATACAAAAGAACAAAATGTGTGGTAGAAGTTAATCAAAGAAGACTATATACAGGATGAAAACATTTTTAAAAGTTTAAAACAAAGCCAAATCAAACAAATGTGATGAAACAGGTTTTTCTTTTTTAAACAAGAGAATATTGAACAAAAGATAGTGATTATCTGATCTGGAGGTAGATGATACGATGGTGGTGCAGTACATTGGTAGGTAGTTATTGGTAGTATTTTAGGTCTTCAGTTTGGGTGGTGATTTCATCAGTGTTTATTAATAAGTAAGTAATATATCCCTCATGCCTTATAGTCCTCACTTTTCTCCTTTTCTACCTTGTATTCAGTCTCACATACATCATACTTACTCACTCATGCTCAGCTCCCAGGTCCCCTTTTGCTTCCTTGTACAACCATAATAAAAACCCTCACCCCAACCACTGTTAACTCTATCTCTGCATCTGAACAACCATGCTAACTCTTCTCACTACCATGAAATGAGCCAATACTAAATTTTCTTAGTCTAATGGTTTTCAAACTTTAGGGTGTGTCGGAAGCACTTGAAAGACTGGTATGTCTCTCTCACTCCCAGTTTCTGATTCAGTTGGTCTGGAGTGGGGCCTGAGAATTTACATTTCTACTAAGTTTTCAGGTAATGTTGGTATTTATGTCTAGCCATAAAACCATTCTCAAATTTTAAAAGATTAAGATTTTTTAAAATCATTATCAATATCTGAAATTTAAACAATTTTGCAATTATAAGATGTTTATGTAGGAATTGTCTTGCAGCAGCAAACTTTATTGCTAAAGTAATAAAAATGACAAGAATGGATTTCAGCTTACTAATATTAAAAGTCAAATAGGAAGCCAAATTATTTACGTAATAACGAAAAGTCCAGGAAATAGACAAGATTTTCTTATTACCTATCCATATTATGTGATCTGCTTGAAAAATATAGTAGTCACATGTTATTCTTGCTAAAGTCTACAAGAGTTAAAGTTGTAAAAGGAGTAATCAGACTAATATACTAATGTTTTTATGTAATTGTAATTGTAAATACATAGTGACACTTTCATAATTCAGAAGCATTTGGAGTAGTTCACAATGTGTGAATCTGCATGTAACTAAAGTTTAATTTAATCTTATGCAATAAACTCATTTAAAAATTAAGCAAAAATTGCATGCAATCATATAATTTTCCTTGAAAATTCTTTAACTTATAAAAGTACATCTGGCCAACTTTGGCTACTTACCAGAATATAAAAAGATTGAAAAGTTCATTTTCTTAATGTGTCACCAACTACCCTGGCACACATTTGCTGTTTGTGTCATCCAACAGTTTAATATAAGTTTAGTACATTTTTTGTCTTCACTAAAGTTTTATAACAAACTTGGCTCATCACATTATGGGATAATGAATCATTTGATGTCATGGCTTGACACTTCCTTTTTCAAAATATATTTTTATTGAGCTGTAATTGACATAATGTGTAAGTTTAAAGTGTATATTTGATACATTTATATATTGCAATACCATTACCACTACAGCATTAGCAAATATCTGTATCATGTCTTTTTTCTTCTTTTTTATGGTATGATGGGACCAATTAAGATCTAGTCTCTGCAGCAACTTTGAATTTTGTTGTTTGTAATCACTATGCTGTACATTAAATATATAGGACTGTTTATCTCCTGGTAGGAAGTGTAGACCCTTAAACAACATCTCTCCAACTTTCCCATCCCCCAGCCCCTGGTAACTACCATTCTACTCTGTTTTTATGAGATCAGCTTTTTTAGATTTCACATGTAAGTAATAGTATACAGTATTTGTCTTTCTGTTTATCTCAGCATAATATCCTCAGGGTCCATCCATGGTTTTGCAAATGGATTGTCTTCCTTTTTGTAGCTGGGTAATGTGTGTGTGAGTGAAGTAAGCTGCCTCAGCTCACACAACTGCTGAGTGGCAGAGCCAGAACTGACCCTTTCCTTGCCCAGTGCTTTTCTTGTTACACTACAAAATTTTTGTGTAAATTTTAAATTAGACCAGTCAATACTCCACGCATCTCGGTCGTGGAGCAGCCTGCCACGGTCTCCTCTGCAGATGGGCTCCTGGGCCTAGCGCGCCGAGGCCCGCGAGGGGTCGCTGCCGAGGTTTTCACCAGCCCACAAGCGAGACCATGGCAGCCATTCCCTCCACGACTGCTACCGGCACCGCATGGGTTCCACTTCCAGTAACAGCTTCTGTGGAAGCGCCGACTACCCTGAGGAAGCCATCCCCCACCACTTGGTCCCCCAAGGCTGACCCGGGTCACTGGTGGGAGAGATTTTTCTTCGGGAAGTTCACTGTCCCGTTCATAGCCACAGAGCACTCACAATCTCCCCAGGCCCCCAGCAGCATGATCACCTGTGACCTGGCTCGGGAAGCCACAAGGAAGCAGCCTGGTGGACAGCCCGGCAAAACCAACACCGGGCCCCCATCCTAAGCGTCTGGCTACACCAGCCACCAGCCTTCCAAATGCGCTAGGCTCTTTTGAGCCCTTTTTCCCCCACTCCACAGCCCCCCTACTCCCACACACAAACACCCCATAGACTAGGCAGGCTGCAGCAAGCAGAAGCAGTTGGGGTTTTAATTTCAAAACAGCAAAATACTGAAAAGGAACCTGAGTCTCTCTCTTTACTGTCCTAGCCACACACGAGCCTCCCTGTAACCGTGTGCCTTGCACCGAGCGGTAAATAAACAAGCAGGCAGCAGAAAAAAAAAAAATCAGACCAGTCAATAATCAATTTCTCCTGAAAGATGATGATAGATTAAAGTTAAAACTCACACTCACCCCATCCAGAAATACTCCATTAGTGGTATTACATATTTCCTAATGCATCATATCAGGAGATACGTAATCTCAAATTTTTCCACTATTACGGATCTAAGTTTGATCACTTGGTTAAAGCAGTGATCACCAGATCTCTGTAAAGATATATTTTTGCCTTCGTAACCGATAGGTAATCTAAGATAATACCTAATATTTACATGATCACAAAGTGTCATTCAACAACCATTCTCCCAAAGGTCTTATCCTCCCAATTGATTATCCTTATCTGAATAAATGACTACATTGGGAGTTGCAAAATAATTTTCCAAGCCTAATATTTCTTCTACATCCATTAGTTGTCATTCTTGTTATTTTTTAAAAGCTTTTCTTTTTTTTCTCCTTCCCTCACTCTTTGCCTGTAAGTATTACTGTGGACAAATAGCTTTTTAAATTCATTGTATTATAACCTATTACTATTATTATTTTTTTTCTTGTTGCTTAGATTGTCCTAAAATTTGACCTCAGTGGTTTTTGAGTACCTTCTTGCTTTCTTGCACTATAACATGTTCCAGGTTCACTTTATATGTTCCCTGAAAATCTGGAATTAGCCTTTCTTTTTTTGTTTTTAATGGAGAAATATATTTTGAAACTAAAATCTGTTTGCTGTTGTGAAATCATGACTTCTAGACCCTTTTAGTTGCTAGAACTAGGAAATTAACCTTTTTCAAAAGCATAAATTAATGCTTATTTAAGTAGAACATCACAGGATTCTTTCTCAGTTTACCCTCATTTCATATTTGCAGCTCTCATCTGCCACTAAAGACCCTCATTTTCAAGAGTCTTCATTTAGTGATTCAATTTCATACTAAAAAGAAATATTTTTTACTTGGTCTGAAAAAAAAAACTTGATCAAAGCTTAAAAGCCTTCAAGCCTTAATGGGAATCAGGTGAATAGATCAGTGGTCATCAATCAATCAATCAATCAATCAATCCAGTTTTAGGTGATTGTTGTCATAGTTCCCAACTTCTGTTTTCTTTTTATGCAAGATTGTCACAGTCACAAATTTACTTGCCCTGGTGTCCAGAGTCACATTTTAGATTCTCAGTGGAATCGTTTAGTATTTTTGACATTATGCTAAATTGTAGTAATTGTTCCCATGCTTTTATATTTCAGTGGACTACTTTTGAGTTGTGCTTTATCTTGATTTATTTCTTGTGAAATACGGATATGCCACACACAAAAAAAAAACAATGAAAAATGTAAACTAACCAAAACAATATGCAAATGACATGAAAATATCTATTGCCTTATCTAACCCAATCTGTATAATATGCATGAAATATTTTAAAAATAATTAACAAAACAATTGGGTTTCCATGGAAATAGTAACTACTTTTACCTTTTACAAATTCGAAATTATGTGAAAAAAATTAATCTCATTAATTTTTCTCTGACCACCACCAAACTACTTATTAACCACTTAAGTAACCCAGCAGAGATTTCCAGCAATCTAAAATACTGTAAGAGAAAGGTGTGACTTTATTTCTCATCTACCATCCTAGACTCACCAAATCCAGGGCTCTTTGGGATAAAATAAATAAATTGCAATCTGATTTCTAAGGGACCCTTAATGCTTCCTTGGTACCTGCTTTTTCTTTTTATACACTAATACTACTGACTGACTACTCTCTCAAGTTGTGTCATAGTCCAGTTGAGATGGGTAGAAAACGAAGCCTTTTTGTATTGTGGGCATTGACATATTACGAAGTTGCGAGAGACTTAGAGTGAGGTCCTTAGCTTTGTAGGTTCAGAGATCTTTATCAACTCATAGAATGATTAGACTTAGGATTAGAAGACAGGTTCTACTGTATACAACAGAGATGCAATAGAGCAATGGCTTGAATAAAGGAGAGGTTGATATGCTGCTCTTACCTCCAGTTTATCCTAATGATTCGGATTCCTTCCAGCTTATGGCTCTGCCATTTCTAGGTGCCCCAGCCTGCAAAGTCCAAGATGGCACATGTGCATTCCTGTTAGTAAAAGGAGGGAAAAAAAGGGGGGATACAACATTTTCTGCTACTGAGATGACTCAGAAGTTGTTTATATCACTTGCATATATGATGTCCCATTGGCCTAAAATTGGCTACAAGAATGACTGACATGGATAGTTTTAATCTGGTGCATATATGTGTATGTTCTATTACTGTGACAGGAGGGCAGATATTGGGTACGACATCTGTGCATTCTCTGCCACTGTACATTTTTCTGCTAGTTTCTAGATGCTAATGTACCCCAGAACTGTTTTAAGCCCATTCCTTTTTCTATCAATGCACTCTCCTCAAGACTCAAAATTCAATTTATATGTCACTAATTCTAAAATTACATTTCTAGTCCCAACTCTTCCAGGAAATTTAGACACGTATATCTATTTGCCTTGTGACCCTTCCACGCTTACACATGAATGACCCGGAGACAGGTCAAATTTAATATGGTTAAGGCAAAGTGTTGACTCCCCCTTCCCACTCTTTTCCTATTGTCACTCTAGTTCAAACTGTCACCATCTTTCCCCTAGGCTTCCTAATAACTGGTCTCCCAGCTTTCACTTTTGTCCACCTAAAGGGTCTTCTCCCATACAGCAGACAGATTTATCTTTTAAAAATGCAAACCATTGATTTCTTACCTCTTTCACTATAAAACATCAATCCTTTACCTTGGCTCACAAGGCATGATGTGGTCCAATCTACCTCTCCATCTCGCTTCATTTAATTCTGGCCCTCCTATTTACCCAAAGTGACTGTAGCCTGTTGTAAACACACTAAGATCCTTCCTACCTTAGGGCCTTTTTGGTAACTGTTCCCTGTTCCTGCACTGCTGTTTCTCCTACTTCTTGCATGCCTATATTTTCACATTCAAGTTTCAGCCTAGTGTTACTTCTTTAGATTAATAAAGCTCAATTCGTTACTCTTAAGATATATAAATAAAAGAAAGAATCAAGCATCTATTCTGCTTTTCCTGTGCCATGTTATATTTTAGGGTAACCAAATAGTTGATATGGGTAGAGTTCTTTTTTTTTTTTTTTTTTTTACATAGAAGGGTCATAACTAATAAATGCAGATTTCAAGATTAGAAAATTGGCTTTTTGCAACTCCTATTGAAATAGTGGATCTTGGCAAACAGTTCATATGGAATTTTTGTAATAGATGGATCAGTCTGACAACTCTCTAACTTACTGATCAATTTTATCACTAAAAGAACAAACACACAAGGTCTACATTCTGTTTTGATGCAACAGAAAGCACAGATCACCATTTTGTCCCCTTCATCCCCTCACCCTTCCCCCAAATTTGAACCTAAATCTAATTAAGCTTCTAGTTCTGTCAGTTTACAGGAAATGCAAGGATGGAAGAATAGGTTAAATGACAGTATGAGGATATACCAGGATGTGTGAAATTATTAAAAACAAATGACCTAATCTCTTTAACAAAAAAATGGCTTGGGGTAAAGGGAGAGGGTAGTATCTATTATAGATATTTTTAAAGTTTCAAAAGATATATTATATATACATATATATATATATATATGTATATATCTCACATACAATATATGGACTTTGATCCTAATTTGGAAAAAAAAATCACATAATTTGAGACCAAATGAAGACACCTGAGTATGGACTGCATATTACATGGTAATTTAGGTGGGTGTGATAATTTTGTTCTTTTTTTTTTTTAATTCCCTATCAGTAGATATTAAACTCTTTATGGATGAAATGATATGACTTCTGGCATTTGCTTTAAAATAGTTTGGCAAAAAAGAGGCAAAGAGTAGATAAAACAAGAATTGCATAATGTTACTAACTCGCAAAGCTAAGTAATGAGGGGTGGGGGGTATGTTACAATATTCTTTCTGTTTTGAGTGTGTTTGAAAATTTCCATAATTAAAAGTTTTTTTAAAAAACATTTCTACTCAAAGAGTCATTTCCCTATCATTTATGTGAAAGTAACTATAGATTTGGTCACTATCATATTACCATATTTTAGTTTTTCGCTTTGTACTTATAATGATCTGATTTTTTTCTCATTTATGTATTTGTCTCTGCATCTAGAATGATAGCTGAGGCCTCACCTTGTTCAACACTGTATCCTCAGTGCCTCAGGTAGTACCAGATACTATTAGATGATGTATAGTATCTGTCGAATGAATGAGTTAAGTGTAGAACTGAAAAAGAAGGGAATTTCACAACAAATAAAAAGGAATCCTTTTATGCAGCATGTGGTCAGCATGTACTGCCTGTTACCAGCTTAGGTCCATTGGTCCTGCTGGCATTCATGTTCAAGCAGTCCCATGCCTAAAATAACCTGAAGCTGCTTCTGAGACTGTTAGGATCTCAAATTTCCTCCAGGAATTGGTTCATAATTTTATATCCCCATTCAGTCTTAGGATTTAGGAAACTTAGAGTCAGAAATTCACATTTAAAATCTCTCATCTAGTTGGGGAATCATCTACTTGGGGAGGCGTTCAGTTTAATGGATGAAAGCGTGATTCTGGCTAGGTTACTATCTGTACCCCAATTTCTGTCATCTGTACAACGAAAGTAATGACATTTCTTGTTCAATAAGCTTCCCTGAAACTTTTATCACAGTAACGCTCTTGACCTGCCTTGGCCCCCTACTTCTTAGGACTTGCAGAAGACAGAATTCCCTCGAGAAAGGATTTAGTTCTGGCTAATGGCATCATTGGGAGGATTGAGGAAGCCGACTCCAGACTGAACTGCAGGACTGACATCCAAAGCCCCAGTACAGGACTGTTGCTGCTCATGCCACAACTTGGCGATTGCCCTGAGAATCGGGAAGCTGCTTTTGCTACACTGTATATACCAACAAAATGGATGCCCTGTGCCCTTCTCCACTTAACTCTGTTTTGAATTCAATATCATGTGGGTGCATCTGATTTGTAAGAAATGATGGGTAAAAATTTTTGTCTAAAACTTCAGCTTCAAAGATGTCTAGGATTTTTGTTTCTTAGTCTTTTTGATTTGGGGAGTTATTTCTGCTTTCTAGCCTCTGCTGTTCAGGAAAGCATGTGAGAATGGGGTTGGACTAGATGTAGAGCGAGCCAACCACACCCTTTGCCTTAAAGTGTGATTACTATGATCTAGTTCAACTCCATCTTACAAAAGAGAGAATTAGGCTTAGAAAGATTTCGTGAGAGTTTCTTCCTCAGTTTGATGTTTGTCTCTCTACCGTACTGGTTCTGCATTGAACTAAACACCCTTCATTTGGGTTTTAATTTTTTTTTCTATTTTTCTTTGGAATGTTATTTGAAATATTTTCTCACTGTTTAAATTTATATATTATAATAATTACTCTGTATTCTATAGATTGATTTAGGATTATTTATATCACTTAAAAGTCACTTTTATTTCCCCCTCATTCCCCTGCCCCAGCTATTTTTTTTTTCTTTCAGAATGCTGAGCTGTCTCTTCAGTTTTAAACTAAAGACAATCAAGAGAAAAGAATCCAAAGAATTCATCTTTATTTCAGTTCACTATTTCAGACAATATAAGGTAAGATTTTACCAAACCAGCTTATTTTTCCTTCTGAAATATTTCCAGAATCACCTTCATAGCAAGAGTTGAAACTTTTTTCTTTTTAATTAAGATCTACTTCCTCTGTTCTAGAAACTTGCATAAAATGGGAAAAGAACTCTAAAGTTTAGTACTTTATCATTTGATCTATAAATGAATAAAGTTTTAGTTATAAGTTTATACTGCAATATGATTGTCTGTCCCAAAAAACAAAACTTTATTATAGTCAGCCAGTTTTTTAACTGAGGTAAAATTGACATAAAATATATTAGTCTCAGGTATACAACATAATGATTCAATATTTGTGTATACTGCAAAATGAGCACCACAAGAAGTTAATATTCATCACTGCACATAGTTACAAATTTTTTTTCTTATGGGGTGAACTTTTACAATCTACTCTCTTAGCAACATTAAAATATTTAATACAGTATTAAAAACTACAGTCACCATCTGTATATTACATCCCCATGAAGTATTTACCTTTTTACCACCTTCAACCATTTTACTACCACCACTGCCCACCCACCTCCCACCTCTGACAACCACAAACCTATGTATGAGCTGAATTTTTTTTTTTTTTTTTTGGATTTCGTATACAAGTGAGATCATACAGTATTTGTCTTTCTCTGTCTTACCTATTTCACATAGCATGATGCCTCAAGGTCCATCCATGTTGCAAATAGAAAGATTTTCTTCTTTTCTATGGCTTAATATTCCATTGTGCGTGTGTGTATGTGTGTGTGTGCGTGCGTGTGTGTGTGTGTACACACACATATCACATTTTCTTCATTTATCAGTGAACACTTAAGTTATTTCTTTATCTTGGCTATTCTAAATAATGCTGCACTGAACATGGAGTGTGCATATCTTTTTGATTAGTATTTTCACTTCTTTTGGATAAATACCAGGAAGTGGAATTGCTGAATTGTATGGTAGTTCTGAGGAACTTCCAAATGTGAACAAGGGTCCCCTTTTCCCCACATCCTCACCAACACTTGTTATTTCTTGTCTTTTTGATAACAGCCATTCTGACAGGTCTGAGGTGATAGCTACTTCATTGTGGTTTTGATTTGCATTTCCCTGATAATTAGTCATGTTGAGCATCTTTTCAAGTGTGTCTTCTTTGGAAAAATGTTTATTCAGATTCTTTGCCCATTTTTTAATGAATTGTTCATTTTTTGTTTGGGTTTTTTTTTTCTGCAATAAAGTTACATGAATTTTTAAATATTTTTTATATTAACCCCTTATCAGATATATAATTTGTGAATATTTTCTCTCATTTTGTAGGTCACCTTTTCATTTTGTTGATGGTTTCCTTTGCTGTACAGAATTATTTTAGTTTGATGTAGTCCTATTTGTTTTTTACCTTTGTTGCTTTGCCTTTTGTCAAATCCAAAAAATCATTGCTGAGACCAATGTCCAGGAGCTTACGGCCTATGTTTTCTTCTAGAAGTTTTGTGGTTTCAGATCTTATCCATTTTGAGTTAAATTTTGTGTATGGTGTAAGATAGTGGTCGAGTTTCATTTATTTTGCATGTGTTGTCCACTTTTCCCACACCATTTATTGAAGAGACTATCTTTTTCCCCATTGTATATTCTTGGCTCCTTTGCTGTCAATTAGTTGACCATATATGTATGGTTTTTTTGCTGGGCTCTCTTCTATTCCATTGATCTGTGTGTCTGTTTTATGAGAATACCATGCTGTTTTGATTACTATAGCTTTGTAATATAGTTTGGAATCAGGGAGCATGATGCTCCCAGCTTTACTCATTTTTATCAACATGGCTTTTGTGGTTTCATATAAATTCAGAATTGTTTATTCTATTTCTAAGGACAGCCAATTTTCAAAGAGAAACTTAAGGTTTAAAGAACTTTCTTCACAGTTAAGTTTTTTACTATCAAAGTATAAGAAATTTTTATTGTTATGTTGTCTAAAGGAGGAGTGTTTAGCTTCATTATATATTGCTTGAACAGCATTTGAAATCAAAGTCTGATGTTTATTCATTCAATAAATATTTACTGATCCCCTATTACTGGTCACCAGGCACTGTGATTGGTGCAGACAAGGAAGGAAAGATAATGTCACCGCCTCTTCAGAGCCTACAGTTCAGTATAGGTACATATAAGTCACTTGGCAATGCCATTTCAGTGTGATCAAGATTCTCCTAGGGAGAGGACAAGGTGCTCTGGGAGTACATCAGAAACCCAGGCTGGGGAGTCAGTGAAAACCTCCTGGGGGTTTTGGTATTTAAGTTGACAACTGGATACAAGTTAGCTAAGTGAGAGGAGGGCCAAGAAGTGTTTTAAGTTGGGGAGGAACATCTGAGTTTGCCACAGATGAAAGGACATGGTAGTTTTGAGGAAATGAGACTTCATCGTAACTGGAATATGTGTATAAACTGCAATGGAGAAAGGTGGGTAGAGATTAAGCAAGAAAGAGTCATGTTCTGCAGCCCTTATAGGCACTGTTCAGAAAGGATTATCGCAGGGCAGAACTATGTTTTATGGGGCTGGAACTGTATACACTTTTGGGAGCCCTCTTTAAGAAATCCGTGATATTGCATTTATGGCTGCAAAAATATTTCAGAGACTTGGAAGGGGCCTGTACAAGTGCACCTCAAGTTTCATTAGCTTTCTGATAAATCACCTCTGCCTCAGAGCCACTGAAGCAACTTCGACTGGGAGAGATATGATTAGCTTTGACATGTAGGGAATGGATTAGAGGGTGCAAGACTGAAGGCAGGTGCGCTAGCTTGGAGACGCCTCAGCCATTGTGGGAAATGATAAAGACCTAAACCAGGACATGGCAGTTTGGGGTAAGAAAAGTGGATAAATAAGCACTATTGAGGTGGCAGAAACAAAGGACTGGGCTTGACTACATGTGGCCCATAAGGGGCCATATACTAACCCCATCGCAGTAATGTCTCCCCACCCAAGTGATTTCTACTTATTCTTCGAGGGCCTTTTCCAATTAAAAAGTCGTGGGTTTGGGGTGCTTTGTTTGTTTGTTTGTTTGTCTGTTTACATTTTGTGCCCTTTCCACACATAGACTATTTCTTCCTCTCTGACCCCCTTGGGCTCTGTACACACCTCCACCTTACACTTGTCTCATTGTATCAGTGTGGGGCACATCTTATTCACTTGTATCTTATACCTCCAGAGTTTACCTAATGGAGAATAAATAAATGGCTGCTTTGTTTTATACAAAGATTTTAGAATAAAATATTAAGACGTTTTACTTCCACTAGTGATTGAGAGCTAACCTAAGATCAGTTGTTGATATGAATTGCATTTGGGCTCTAATATAGCAAAGGTGGAGTCCCTCTGACAACCACCACAGGAATCATTCCTTATTTAAGTTTTGTCCTTCCTAATTTATAGAGAACTTCCACATCCACGCTGTCACTTGAAACTTATAAGCATTTTGAAAATCAGCACATGGAGGTAGCAAGAGGCCTGGGACTAGTCGTCATTTTGCTTATAACTCATAGTATGACCTTCAATGAGTTATTTCACCTCACTAGTTATATGTGAACATTGCACCATAATGTTTTTATCTGTAAAATGATGGAGTTAGAGTAAGTCATTCATTTTTACCTTCTTTTTTAAACAAAACCTTCAGTGTTACTCTAACACATAACAGATAATCAGAGCAGAAGCAAGCTGGGGACCTAGTCTGTCACTGTGGCTATTCTTAGGTCTTCTGTAGAAGCCCTGACTTATACAGTTTGATGTCCCTGCTGCTACAGGGCCCTTACGGTGCCTTTTAGAGCTGTCATTACATATCCACCATCCCCAACGTGCAGATAGAAGAAAATGCTGATAGGCTCAAAGTCACAGAGCTAAAATGTGGTATCAGGGCCAAGATCTAGGCCCCTGTTGTGAAAAGCAGACCACTCCTCAGATTAACAGATTAGAACAGTGAGAGAAGTTGATTGCATAGCAAATAATATTTGTTGGGCCATAGCAACACAGGAGGAAGTTGAAAGTTCTCAGTTCATCAGTAAGTTTTCTGTTATCTCATAGCCTTAGAGCTAGAAGAAATCAGAGACAGTAGGAGAAATCCCTGACAAATCAAGGAGGTCTTTGATTAAATACGTTTAGTGAGGTATTCAACATGATTGACATATGTTCATTTGGCAACTCTATACAACTTTTACATCCTGGACCTGCCTTTTAGAACAGTATAGAACAAACTAACCTTTGTACCATCTCTAAGAGCACTAGATCCAATTCTTTTATGCTTTTAACTTGGTCACCTATGTCAGTTTAAGGCAAAATATCCTTTGGCAGAATCTTAAATTCAACATAACATCACTTCTGCTTGTTCTTGTTCTTGTTGAGCACTTTGCATACCAGTGACCTTCCTTCTTTCTCAGATGTCTGAAAACGTTTATTTCAAATAACGACTATGCCAGTCGCAGACTGCTGCAGATCGCAGAAAGAGCCTGAGAATCGTTCTGATAGTCTGCAGAGGAAAAGAAAAGCTTTATGGTCACATTTTCCCTCTTTCTCTTTCACTAAATGGGAGCTTGATCCTCTCAAAATGGCAGTTAAAAGTCCCCCGGCCAGAGAAATGCCAGTGAGGGCTATGAATGGAAGTTTATGCGTGTGAAAGATGCTGGAACCTCTGTGGCCTAGAGATTGGCTGAGTGGTGCTTTTGCACTAACACCTTGAAATCTTCAGCTCCTGATGAGGGGAGTGTGTTGTGTAAATATCTGGGAGGGAGAGAGTGAGGAGGTGTTTAGGGGGCCAGGGAATCTCTCAGTAGCTCCATAGTTGGCAGATGAGATTAAAACTTCAGCAACAGGAAAAGTCAGGGCCACTGACAATTGGAAATATTGGCATGGGGCACAGAGGCCTTTTGGCTGGATTAGGACCAGATGGGTAATAGGCTGACCTCCTCCGCTGTTCGTCTTGATAATTGAAGTAAATCTTGCACCTGTGATACAAAATTAGCTCAGAAACCAAAGACAACCATGGGTAAAGTACATTTGTTGCTTTGAACACAAAGGCTTACTATCAAGAGGCATCTAGTTTAAGAAGCATTTAGTTTGAAAGAAGAACTAAAGAACAATTTATAGCTATTAACTCATTGACACCTGGGCTGATTTAAAAATAATTTTAAAACTCACTCTGAAGAGCTTTCCTTAAGAAGCCAGATACAAGTATAGTATTTAATAATTCTCTTAGTAATTGAATGGAATCCTATTTGAGTCTATAACTAAAGTCGGTCCTGGGGTAGCCTCCTATGAAATAAACTTTAATAGTATGGGTTAGTAGAAAAGAACACTAGGTTGAGTGATCAAGAGACCTGAGTTAGTCCCATCTCTTGCTACTAGGTGAAGTTGGACAGATCTTTTAATTTCTCTAGTCTTCTCTGATGATCAAATTGGGGATATTGGACTAGAAAGGTCAAACTTAGATTCCATGAAATTTATAATCAAATCCTTGAAATCGCAGAGAAATACCAGAGATTGTCAATGAAACTGGCTTCCAGTGAGTCTTTGTTTTAAATATCTGGGTGGAAGAAGCCACATTAATCAAGATTTCAGCTGCTTAAAGATGCTAGCATGCACAGGATGGGTCCATTTTGTCTTCCTATAAATCACCTTGCATGACTCACTAATGTTAAATTGTAGGCCCAAACAAAATCTGGCTTTGATTTTTAAATAGGATCAGCTCTCAGTGAAGCGGGTGTCCACCTCAAGAAATAAGTGAAAGTCATGCCCAATCGCTGGCTTAGAGTGTATTATTTTCAAAGCATAGTAGTCGCCCATCTGTCTGTGGGGACTACATTCCAAGGACTCCAGTGGATGCCTGAAATCTCAGATAGTACTAAATCCTATATACACCATGCTTTTTCCATACATACATATCTATGATAAAGTCCAATTTATAAATTAGGCACAGTAAGAGATTAACAACTGTAATTATAAAATAGAATAGGTACATCAATATACTGTAATAAAAGTTATGGGAATGTGCTCTTTCTCAAAATATCGTAACCATCCCTCGCTTGCAATAAGGGGCTTGGTGTCACTTGTTTCGAGGGATGCCTTGCTAAAGTCTTCATTTACATTCAATGCTGTCAGTCAGAACATGTTTCCTGTTCATGTCTTCCACCCACAAATTTAATGCCTTTTCCACCTTAACTAAGCACTTCTCATGCACTGTGGCCGTAACTTTTGCAGTCTGAGGTTCGACAGAAAAACTATCACGAATTTCTTTATCCTCCACAATTCCAGATAGAAGTTTCCTTCTTACCATAGATCTTACCAACCTCAGCATATGATTTTTTTCTTTCCTGAAGTCAAGAACTTTCACATTTTCACTTAAGGAAAGCACTGTATGGCTTCTCTTTGACATATCCGAATTACCAGCATCACTACTCTTGTGCTTAGGGGTCATTAAGTAAAATAAGGATTACTCGATCACAAATACTTCAATACCGTGACAGTTGATCTGATAACCGAGACAGCTATGAAGGGACTACAGGGCAGGTCTTGTATACCACATGGATAAGCTGGACAAAGGGATGATTCACATCCTGGGCAGGATGGAGCTGGATGGCACAAGATTACATCACACTACTCAGAACGATCAATGTAGAATTAATACTTGTGAATTATTTATTTCTGGAATTATCCATTTAATATTTTGGACCATGGTTGACTGCAGGTAACTGAAACCGTGGAAAGCAAAACCGTAGATAAGGGGAACTACTGTTTATTGGATTCCTTTCATTGGTTAGTAAGAGCTGGTTGTGATTTTTTGAATTTCTATGTATTTGTGATATTGCCATACTAAGTAAGATTAAGTCATTGCAACTGAACATTCCACATCTGGAGTGGATTTTAGTAGAAAATCAACCAACCATAAACCTCTATTTATGATATAACAGCCTGGAAGGAGATGGACAAATAAGGACTAGGTCCTGAGCCCCAAATCTGAAATTGCTATTGATTCCCTCTTCCTAGCTAACAGAAAATGTTCCAGGAGTCAGATCAAGTGACTCCCTAAAAGGGTCAATAACAATTCATCCAAATCCAAACATACCTCTATGAGGCTGGGGGGAGGAGAAAAGGACTAAGTGGCACTGCTACTATTTTACCCTTTGACTAGGCATTTTTC